>RJWM01002073.1:92629-137370 GCA_004363535.1 Dasyprocta punctata | reverse complement strand
GTGCTTGCAGCGCATTTATTTATACACTCAGGAGGTTGACTGTCACGTGAAACCCCTCCACCTAGTAGCTTATCCATGTGTCTGGCCTCGGGCACTGTGTGTTCTCAAGGCTGCAACAGCTCATTTATGTGGCTCGCTTCAGGCGCTCTGTGTTCTCGAGGCTGGCCTTGCTCTGTTCCCGCATGTGTGATCGATCTTCCAGCTTCAGCCGCTCCCCACAGCACCTTAGGAAGGATTAACTGAGAATGATATATAACATGTTATTGCAGAGAGGCATACACACCTGCTCGGCAGGGAGAATGTGAGTGTTTAAAGTCCAAAAAATACAAGGAAAAGTGACCCTAGCTTCACTCGGAGAACCTCATCGCTGCGAGTTTTGCTTGGTGAAGGCAGATTTTGAGCTGGGAGTAGAGAAGAGCCATTCTGGAAATGGAGACTAACAAAGCTTTGGAGAGGACGGGGCTGAGGGAGACAGACAGGGACCTCACCCGGTGGACCCAGGCCATGGGCCGCCCACGCCCTGCCTCCAGCGGCCCCCGGTCTGCCTGTCACTCCACGCTGGCCCAAGGCCTTCACTCTACTTTCAGAGTCTTTGCCTCGCCTGACCTGATTTCCGCCTCAGCCTACCTTGCCTGGCCTCCAACTGACCACTGCGGTGGTCTGCCTACTTCTCCCTGCCACAGCAGCTGTTTTCAATGGACGTACTGTCCCCCATTTCTCACTATAAGACAGGGACTTCGCTGAACTACTTCAGCATTTGACCTGGAGTCTTTCAACCTTTCCTGTAAAACTGGCCCCGAGTCACATGATGAGGCTTCCAGGAAAGTTCGGTGTTGCCCTGACCAGATGTCTCCGGAGAAGCACGACGCCAAAGCCGAGCACTGCTCAGAAAGGAGCCAGCGGAGGCACTCCGGGTGTCTGAGGATTCTTCACCTACAGCTCGTGACTTCTAAAAATAAGTGGTAGTCCCAGTGACATTTAACAGAGACGACACTGGTCACTGGGAGTCAACAAAAGCGGAAACTTCCTGTCCACCCAGAGTAAAACAGCCCACTGGAGGCTGCCACAGGGTCTGATCCCACTGCCTTAGGATTTTAAAATTGGAAACAAATTGCATGGAGTGATTCCTCTTATTGGTCCATGTGTCAGGGTAATTATGACATTGTGCGTCTTGGATAAAGTCTGGAGTCCTTTTGCTAAATTAGTGAATATCATGGTCAAGTTGAAATTTGCATTTTTTGACATATTTTATTTATTCCTAGATGATGAACCATCTGGACTGTTCAACAAATGAAGAAAACCCAGTGACTCCTGATGAACCAATTGCCCAGCAATAATCCTATGGAGACCTGCAATAACATGTTCTTGATTTTCTACCAGTGGAGTTTAACCTTTTAAATCAACTTTTGAATTGACATTCTGAAAGCATTTTCAGTGGCATGTTTGCAAATATATATTTCTACAAGCTGGTACTGATATTATAAGTAATTAAAATGCATTTGCTTTTAATTATCTTAAAGTTGTGCCTTCACATTAAATAAAAACATATGATCTGTGTATTGCCAAGATGTATTATATGCAGTATATATTTTTAAAATTGCTTGGCCCACCCCGTACTTTCCTTACTGAAATACATTTCCTTTAGCTCTAATGACAGATTGAACTGTAACTGTCAAAACGTTTCCGCACAGACGTTTTTGTTAAAGAATTATGCATGTTGTGTCTCCTCTCAAGGAATAACTGTTTAAAACCATGCAAGAAGGCAGCTGTTTAACAGGGAAGGTTTGGACCTTGTATCATGCAGAGGTTATAAATATAGAATTTGGGAATATAAAGATTTTTGTAATATGTTTTTAAAAATTACAAGCATTTTTTAAACTTGAGAAGCTAAATTATTCAGATGTACTATGTTCTAATATTTTTCCAGATATAGACAAGCATACAAAACTTACCATGAGAGGACACAGGAGCTGAAATGTGGTTCGTAGTAAACGCTCTTTTCTCTCTCTCTCTCTTTTTTTTTTTTTTTTTGAGACAGGGTCTCACTGTGCAGTTCAGGATGCCCTTGGAGTCGTTGTGTAGCTCAGGCTGGCCCTGAACCCTCAATGATCCTCCTACCTCAGTCTCCTGAGTGCTGGGATCACAGGCGTGCGCCGCCTTGCCCAGCTAAACCACCATTTTCTTGAAGATAGTGTTGACTTCTGTACTTTCGATTTTACTTCGGTATTTCTCACCTTTGAAATTTGATTCTATTGATGCTAAACTTTGATCTTTAAAAAAATTTTTTTTGGTGAAATAATATGTGAAGGTTTATGGCTCATTGTTGGAGAGTAACATCCTTAACAATTCCTTGTCACCTTCCCCTCACCTCCACTCCTTTCCCCGTAAGCCACTGCTGGTAACCCCAGGAAAAGGGTTTCCTGCTGCGTAAAGTGCACGGGGACTGTGGGATCTATTTTCTCACCTACAGAATAGGTACAGGAGGCCAGTTAATCATGCTGGTAACTTCCACTTTTGAAAAACTCCTCTCATTCTTTGCAAAAATCTTAAGTGTGGTCTTAATTATCATCCTTAGAGTCAGAGATCAAGTTATCTTTTCATTTTCTTTTACTTTCTCTAAGAAAGTCCTAAATGTCAAGTGATTGCAGAAGCAGCAGGATTTTGTATATTTGTGTAAATAATGCACAAAATATGTGAACAGATGTACTCTTTCATCTTAAGGCCAACTGATCTTACTAAAAGATTAAGAATACCCAGGTATGGTGGCACATGCCTATAATCCCACCACCCTGGGAGGCTAAGACAAGATTACAAGTTTGAGTCTAGCCAAGCCAACTTAGTGAGACTGTGTCTCAATGTACAAAAAAAAAAAAAAAAGAAAGAAAGAAAAGAAAAATCAGGGATATAGCTCAGTCCAAAGGCCCTGAGTTCAATCCCTAGTACAAAAATAAAACAAAACAAAAAAAACCTGTGTGTGGTAGTATATCTCTGTAATCCTAGCACTCTGGGAACCTGAGGCAGGAGAATCTCAAATACAAGCCCAGCCTGGGCAAGTTAATAATCTAGTGAGACCCTCAAAAAGACTTGGCATGTGACCCAATGGGAAAGCTCTGGGTTTAATCCCTAGTACCAAAACAAAGCAAAAAATCTAACACTTTTTAAAATGAATCAAACCTTTGACATTTGAACTAAATTTAGCATTGCATGCTTTTGTTTAATTGTTAACTTTTGCAGAGTAAATTGCAAATAGTTAATACAGCTGTGGGTTGTTTTGTCTATGGCAGATAACTTACTGATAAGTAAGAGTTAATCTTAACTTTCTTCCATTATATAAAGTTTGAATTTTTTCCAAAGAATCTAATTTATTTGGCAGAAAAAGATTCGGTGCCATTTTAAAACTTCAACTGTATTTTCATTTATAATGTCAGTAGTATGCTTGCCAAAATACAGCTTTTTTTAGCAAAATTATCTGCACTCATCTAAGCTTTATGATGGTCACAAGCCTCAGTCACCTTTTTGAAGAATGTTGATGTTACTGGCTTTTTTGTTTTGTCTCAACTATAATGAAATAGGACCGTTTCTCAAAATGATTTTGTTTCATTAATTAATAACTGATATTTCTTATCCTAGATTTCAGGTTTTACTCCAGGGAAACATTAACGATTATATCTAGAAATCGGAGTTACTTGGTACAGATCTACTTTATCCAGCCATTAGTTATCAAAGAAGTCTACCTTGGGCTAGTTTGGTATTGACCTCTTACTGGTGGGCTGAGGAGTCACTCTTGGGTCTCCGAGCCTGCTGTTCACAAGGCCCTAGGCTTGATCCCCAGCACCACCAAGAGAAAAAGTTACTGATTAAACAGAAACATGTAATAAAAAATGAAATTCCTAGAGTCAGTCCTCAATATCAACTTTATATTGTACTTAACTAGTCCTTCTAGTAACCTAGTAGAAAATAGTTATTTAAAGAAATTAAAGTACAGCAATATTTTATATTGGGAGTCAAAATGAACAAAGAATAGGGAAGATGAAAATGTAGCTCTTCCGTGTTTATCTACTATCAATAACTTGAAGAAGAGAAGCTGAATTTTTCTTACACATTTTAAAAACACCAAAATACTGCAAAAAAGGTATTGTTTCCAAGAAAGCCCCTATGAACATTTTTGTGACTTATCAAATAGAAATCACTAAATATCTCAAATTATAATGTACATAATTTTTCCATCAGTTTAGTTCAGCAAAAATAAGAGACTTGTGAAGAAAGACCTTGACACCCTGACACATTGTGTTGTTATTTTCCCCTAGCTTGTAGATTTTTTTTCTTTAGATTATCAACTGCATGTCAGTTGAGCCTGCAATTTACTACTCTTTTAAAAGAAGAGAATTTTGGTCCATATGGTATTTGCATTTATACATTTTAGATACATATCCACAGGGATTTTGGTGCAATGATGTGTTTGTAATAAGTACAAATGAGCTTTTTGATTTTCTTTGCTCAATTTCTGCTTTAGATATAAACAAAAAGCTTATTTTTATATTGGACTACAAATACTTGAACTGCTTTACTTAAGCTGGGTCTCTAAAATTTTAGCCTGATCTCAGCTAATGAAATTTCAGAAACACAAGAGTTGTATCTCAAGCTAGTGGGATATACCAGTTTGAAGAGGCTTTATAGTTTCCACTAAGCGGGAAAAAGGCTAAATTCATTCAAGATGATGCTAACTAAGCAATTCTACAGTTTAAATTGTTAGTGCCCTATTTGCTTCAGAGGATAATTCTAAAGGGGGTAGGGTTAGTAAAATACTGAATATAAATCACTTCATGTTTTCTGGAAGAAAACTACTCTGGATTCAAGGGATCTGAATCAAATTATTCACCTCTTTGGAATATGTTTCTCTACTGTGTTAGAGTACTGTGTTTAGAGTTTTTTAAAAAATCAACAGAGTAATATATAGAGTATAAATGTAAATTTCCATGCTTAATGTGTCTTTAAGACAGCTTTTGTATTTGAAAATGTTCATTAGAGAACAAATTATTTTTAAAACAAAATTTTAAGGTCACCCTTATTGGCAAGTAAGGAGCAACCAAAAGATAGCATTTTGTCATCATGTAGTTTCTTGATTAGGCATAAAAAGTATCATAAACAGTTGTTCTACTCCTATGGAATATAGATCTTTTTGTTAATATCTAAAGTTTATCTAGGACATTTTCCAGTAAGACAAGTTAATACAAATTAGTTCTTGCCATTTTTGTTTTACCTTCTGTTGTATTTTATTCAAATGAGGACCTTTTTAAAAATATATGATTGAATTTTTACCTTTTTTAGATGATTGCTTTAAGCATGGGATTTTTTAGATACTTTGACATGTAAGTTAGTATAAATTCTTTTATAATGCTACTAGGCTTTATTTTTTAATGGAACATGAGTTCAAGTTTAAAATATGTTGAAGTGTTAATTTAGCAGTACTTTGCTGATGATGTGCCAATACTGACAAGAAAAAGTTTTTTAATGTATTGAATTCATTGTAGTATTCAATAAATTCTATTTTAAAATAAAAGTTGAGTTTGTTTTACTTTGTGTGGTAAAAAAAAATGAAAATGATGCAGAAGTATACTTGATTATGGCTACATATCACTAAAATGAGAAGAACTTAGGAAATTGGGTTATTATTTAGGTCTGACATTATTCTTCAAACCCAGATTCCGAGCCAGGTGTGGTGGCGCACGCCTTTAATCCCAGCACTCAGGAGGCTGAGGCAGGAGGATCCTTGTGAGTTCGAGACCAGCCTGGGCTACAAAGTGAGTTCAAGGCCAGCCTGAACTACATAGTGAGACCCTGTCTCAAAAAATAGAGCTGGAGATTTAGCTCAGTGGTGTAAGCGCCTGCCTGGCAGGAGCTAGGTTGTGAGTTCGATCCTCAGTACCAAAAAAACTCCCAAAAAACCTGATTCTATAGGTGGTATTTGCTGGAAATTGATGTTGCTGCATACTAGCGCCTAATAAATATTTACCAGTGGGTGTGAAGACTTGTTTGCGGCTTTGCCAGTGCTATTCCAGCAAATAACAGACCCCTGCTGCCCCAGAACCTGCTTGCCTTGGGGTGGTGCTGGGCACAGAACCCCCACTTCCTGCTTCTGGCTGCGCACCCCACTTCAGATGGGCCCCGCTGGACGTCTGTAGTTTATCTTGATGATGTCATGACTGGTTCTAGCCCACTGCCCACCCATCTACAGAGGTCCAGTGTGGCCATCTCTGAGGGGAGGGACAGGTGGCCAGAGCCAGGTGAGAGGACACTTCTTCCTTGTGTACTTTGTGTTGTTTTGTTTTGCTTTGTTTTGTTTGAGACAGGGTCTCGCCATGTAGTTCATGCTGGCTTTGAACGCTTATGTAGCCCAGTCTGGCCTTGAACTCATGGCGATCCTCTTGCCTCAGCCTCCTGAGTGCTGGGATTACAGGCATGTGCCATTTCGCCTTTTGTGTTTTCTATCAGCTGCTTCTGCTACATTTCAGAATATAAATAATCATAAAAATCTGTTGAATTATTTTCTTCTTAACAGGTATTCATGCCCAGACGGGGACCACCACGAAGGGACAAAAGGCTGGGCCAGCACAATCCCACCCTGGGTGCAGGGAGCTGTTACCCTTTCTACTGTGGCAGGTCAGAAGTGCAGGCTTACCCTGTGCTCTTGTCAACAGACCCATCGGGGACTCTGATGAAACCACAGAAGCAGATATTTACACAAAATGAGGGAGCCGTTACCAAGGAAACCCTAAATAAACCCTCCAGCTTCCCTTGCCTGACCTCAAATCGCTAACTTGGAAGTCACCTGGCTGAGTAGGGACTGTTTGCTTCTCCTCTGCTTTGCTGTGGATGACTCGTCAGACCTGTGGCTATGACCTTGGGTCCCTAGATTACTTCTTAGCCATCGAGGGCCACACGCTTTGCGGGTTTTGGGTTTTGGAGGCTGTATCCTGTTTTTGTGGCACGAGGGATTGAACCCTGGGCCTTGGCCCTGAGCGACTTCTCCAACCTTTTTTTGTTTTAAGGTTTTGAGACAGTGTCATGCTAAGTGGTTAAATTTCCCTGGCTGGACTCAAACTTGGCCACTCTTGCCGAGAACCCTGAGCCCTCACCTGGGCCTGCAGGTGTCTGGTGGGTGAGGAGCAGGATGAAAAGGCCAGGCGTCTCTTCTGTCCACCTGCTCTGCCGCCTTCGCCTGCCGGTCCGACTGCTCAGCTCCGCCTCGCTTTCCCTTCCCTGCGTTCTGTCCCCACCCTACGTTCTTTCCCACAGCCATATCTTAAGCCCAACCCCACAAGTCCAGGATGTTTTTGCACAGAACGATGGTGCCAACCTCACAAGAATTCAGCCTGCAGAACAAGTTGACCATGACCGCCTGGTGGTCACAGGAAGAGTCATCTTTTGGAACCATGCCCCTGACCAGGGGACACTTCCTGGACTTAAGCCCAGCCCAGCAGACACGTCCGAGCTCACTTCTCACCATCTGAGGAGCAGCTGATCCCCACGCCCAGGGTGATTCCTTCAGCTGCAGCCCCTGCCCCCAGGGAGCACCCCCTGTGCAAATGCACGTGCCCCCACGGTGCTTGGCTTGGTGTCCTTTCCAAGGCGCTCGTGCCTGCGGAGCCTGCCCGGCCCGATGGTGATCCTGAGAGCTGCGTCATTCTCACCATTTTCTTCACTAAGCCTTGGGAACAGTCTGGTGCATGTGGTAGGAGTAAAGGGGAATTTTTTTTTTTTTTTTTTTTTTTTTTTTTGCAGCACCGGGAATCAAACTCGCCACCTCGCGCCTGTCAGACAGGCACTTATGCCACTGAGCCAAACTCCCGGCCCTAGGTTTTTGAGGCAGGGTCGCACTATGTAGCTCAGGCCAGCCTTGCCCTTGCGTTGTAGCCCAAGCAGGCCTCGAACTCACAATGCTCCTCCTACTTCAGCCTCCTGAGTACTGGGATCAAAGGCGTGCACCACCACACACGCCTTGGTGCAGCTTATTGAGACTCTGTCTTAAATGACAATGCTGCTGCTGCTGCTGGTGATGGCGGTGATGGTGATGGTGGTAGTGCTGATGATGATAAAATAATAAAAAAGAACTCAGGGTATAGTTCAGTGCAAAGGCCCTGGGTTCAATCCACAGTACACAACACAAACGAACCAACAGAGGGAACTCCCATTAGTCTGCAAGGGTTCTGCCTTCATGAGCTAACCAATGCTCACACTGAGGATTATTTTAACACACGCACTTTGGGGGACACATTCAAACTACAGCAGGCACTAATTCATAGAATTCCTTCGGGGTCGTGGACAGATAGTTCCCAGTCTTAGCTAAAACTCAGTCCATGGTTTGGCATATCATTCTGTTAAGCTTTTCCATTTAGATCAGAGGACCACAGCTCTAGAAAAAGGTATCAACTAAATTCTAGTTTATAGTTACCTTTGAACAGACTGTGCCACATGGTTTCATTAATATGGAAAACCAAGTAATTCTTTAGAAGTGTGAAAAATACTTCAGGAATTTATCTTATATATGTGAAACAGTTTTCCATTGAAGCTTCACCAGTTTTTACTGTATGAAATTGATTCTACCCCTTTCAGTGCAGAAAAATACAATACGCAAATGCAGGTGCCAATCCTTCTCCATTCTCTCTTTCAGATGTCTCTCCAGAGTTCCAAGGACTCACATTCCCACTGCCACTCAGTGTAACCCACCTCTACCAAATTCTAACTTAGTCTTGGAGTTGCTAATTTTACTATCTATTCCTTTTCCACTTCATAGCCAGTAATTTTTCCAAAACAGAAATCTGTTCATGCAACTGCAGGGCTTTAGAAAAGACCTCTGACAGCACCTAACTTACCTGATAGTACAGAATCCTCAATATAGTTTTCCAGGGTCTGGGTGGAAAAAACCACGCTCAAGATCAACAACCAACACAGAGCACTTGTATATCCAAATGTGTTGGAACCCCTCACCCCACTCCACCCCTAAGCAAGCAGTCCTTCAGCATCAGACAACAGCGAGGTGTCCCCTAACTCTGCTCCATTCTGAGTAACCCACCTGGAGTAAACGTCAGATCCCAGAGGTTTCAGGCTCAGCCCCAAAACATGGCCCCCTACTTCATTGCCTACTGTAAGGCCCAGGGTGTTTTATCTGTGCCTCTCATCTATAAATTGGGGTTCCCACAACCCTCTCCTTGGGTTTCATTAAGTTGCAAGTGTGACTCACTGAACCCAGAGAAACATTTCCTTCGGGTTGCTGGTTTATTGTAAAGGACACTACAGAGGATACAGATGAAGCTGTGCATCAGGCCGGATCTGGGGAAGGGGCACAGGACCTCCCTACGCTCTCTGGGGTGTCTGCTTTCTGGGATCATCCCCTGATGTCAGCTTTAAAACCAGTCTTTGTGGGTTTTTAGGGAGGCTTCATTAGCTGAGCGAGATTGACAAAATCATTGGCCACTGGTGATCAACTCAACCTTCAGCCTCCAGGTTAGAGGCTGAAGGTTCCCGCCCTTGGATCAGCCTTGATCTTCCCAGCGACTGACACCCATTCTGAAGGCTCCTAGGATGGCCAGTCTCACAAAAAGACACTTGAAGTTTCCAAGGACATCGGATCCCTAGGTCAGAGAGAGGGTGTGACATCTGAGGATCCAGGACAGGGACCGCGAATGGCATTGTTAGCTGATTCCCACATTGTACAAGCTTACGTAAACCTAGATGGTATCACCTGCGACACCCCTAGCCCACAGTGTGGTCTCACGGGGCCACCGTCACAGATTGGGACTCCCTGTCACAGCAACTTGGCCATGCTGTTCGGGGCTGAGTGTATTTCACGACGTCACAAGGCGTGCATGGTTCAGCCTCTGTCCATTTCAGACTTAATTGGTCATTTTCTCCTATTTCATCCCTGAACCTGATGCTCCTCTTCCCAGGTGGCTTGGTTCGTCCACAGCCCTCTTCCCACACCCAGCCCCCTTCCCACACCCAGCCATCCTCTGCGGGTCCTGCAAACCTCAGCTGAGTACTGTTGCTACCACTGGGGAGAGATGAATATGGAAAGAACAAGTACGGACAACTTCCTGAAGGATTCTTTTTATCATAAAACAAAGGGGAGAAATGGAGTGATTGATAGGTTTTTCCTTGGTGTGGTAGAGAAGCAAGAGCAGAAAAAGGAAAAAAAAGAAAAAAGGCCTCTACTCTGGGCACAGGAGGGCTGCAGAACAGCGCAAGGACCCTTCCAGGCAGGCAAAGAAGAGGCCTGGGCTTTTATTAGGTTGGACGGGGGGGTGGAGCTTGAAGGGGGCGGGTGGAATGACGTATTGACAGCTGATTGGGGGAATGTTGGCGCGTGCGTAGGAAAAGCGGGAAGTTCAATTTCAGTCTTGGAAGAAGAATGCAGAAGTCAGTGTGGAAGGGACACGCAGTTGCTCTAGGGCCCGGCACCATGTCGAGCAGGCGCCACCTGAGCTGGGAGAGCTTCACAGGGGCAGAACCCATCAGTGATGGTGGGGGAAGGGGGAGAGGGTCAAGGAATGCCTTGGTGGTTGGGGAAGTGTCCTGAGGCAGAAGATGGGGAAATTAATTTATTTCCTGAACTAGGCCAGCTGTGATAGGATCCAGGGCCCAAGTGGGCGGGGCGGCATCACACAGGAGCATTGAAGGTTCCTCTCCAACAACCGGAGGTAAGGTAGTTGCGGCAGAGTGTGAAACACACTGTATCTGACTTTGTCCCCAGTTAGAGGCACAGAGGCCCCAAAATCCTTGGACTTTCCTGAGTGAAAGAAATGTGTTTGATGCTGCTAGGAGCCCTTTTCAATCACGCTTGAGTTTGAGCTGGTGGCATGACAGCATGGGGGGGTTCTAGAACATACTTTATGTATATATGTATGAATAGTTCTATGTGTGCATTGTCATATATATAAATATATATATTACATGTATATTCCTTTATTCTTTGTTTTCTTTTTGGTTTTCTGTTTTTGAGACATGATCTCACTAAGTCATACAAATTAACCTTGAAATCTTCCTGCCTCAGCTTCCTAAGTGTTGGAATTACAGGTGTATGCCACCACACCTGGCTCAAGAAAATGTCCTCTAACCGGGCGTGGTGGTGCACACCTTTAATCGCAGCACTCGGGAGGCTGAGGTAGGAGGAGCGTTGTGAGTTCGAGGCCGGCTTGGGCTACAACATGAGCAAGGCCGGCCTGTACTACATAGTTCGACCCTGTCTTGAAAAAAATAGGGCTGGGAGTTTGGCTCAGAGGCTTAAACACTTGCCTGGCAGGCGTGAGGTTGTGAGTTTGATCCCTGGTACCGGAAAAAAAGAAAAAAAAACCCTAATTTGCAATTAGAACCACCTATTGATAATTTGAAAAATGGACAGTGAAGACTAAAATTAGTAGCACAGTCTCATGATTCCTAACATTGAAATATTTCATGTGTACAAATCTGATTTCTCATCCCTCAGTTTTAAGTGGTTAAGTCTCTGTCTCAGACTGAAATTTAGGGATTAACTGTGTATGTAGATGATACTAGTTTCTTTTCCCACTTTCTCAGGAAATAATTGGATACAATGATTTAGAGAGAGCTATGTCATTAAAATTAGTTAAATGAAAATTAACAAAATGTCATTGTTTATCACATTTTGATGCATTTAGTCTCAGACCCCTATACATTCTCCATCCAGCCAAAGTGTATACTTACATTTGCTTCAGAAAAGTCCCTGCAAGCCAGCCGTACAATTCTTCATCAACACAGGGCTTTGCTAAATTCAAAAGGGAAATTTCTCTAGGGTTACTGCTGTTTGTTCCTGTTTCTTTCCCTGGATCTAGTCACTGGGAGAAAGGCCTGGAGTTCAGTCCTCAGCATTGCCAAAAAACAACCAAAAAAACTTTTAGGAAGAGACATTTTTCTCTTTATTTTTTTTTTTCATATTCTTCAAGGAGAAAAAGAAAAAGAAGAAAACAACTAAAACAAAATTTCAAAACACATCAATTGGGAGCAACAATGGTATATACATTTGCCTCTTTAAAAATAACTTAGGACTAAAGAAAAATCATGCACAAAGAATGTAATTGTTATGTACTGTAAACATGTACCAATAAAAAGAAAAGTTTATAAAAATATTTTAGGGGGTCGGGGATATAGCTCAGTGGCATAAGCGCCTGCCTGGCAAGTGCAAGGTCCTGAGTTCGATTCCCAGTACCAAAAGAAAAAAATTGAATTGTATATTGTATACTAGTTAGTATATTCACATATGATACTGAAGATTGATTCCGTTTTCTCAATGTTCAAGAAATATGTATTGAATATTTATGATGTGCCAGGCACTATACTATGCTACTGGTGTTAAAGATTAATATTTGAAACATTCCAGATATTTTTAGCTGGCATTTTTATAAGCTTTCACTTGTGACCAAAGTTAATGCTTTTCATAGTGTCTAAGAGAAAAAAAATCCATTAATCCTCTATCCAAAGTACAGCAAAATTCACTGAAACTGGTTTAATCACCGCTGTGTTTACAAACGAAAGATTATGTAATACTTGGCCAAACATTTTGAGGGACGAATTTTAAGTGACAGAGAATGTTACATAAAATAGACATTTCCTGTATTCCTCTCTTTTTGTTTTGATGTTCCCAGTGATTTTAGCTGTCTTTACTTGCTGGTGTTGTCAGTCTTTCCTTTTTAGTTTTGGGGAGCAGCGTCCCTCCCATTCATCGGGGGAGTCAGAGGCAAGATTACTGTGGAAATAATCCCACATGCCAACACGTTGGTCCTAGTGACGCAAACAGAGATCTTTAATTAGCTGATTAAACAGGCTGCGCAACAGATTTTGTGAGAGACGGAATCACACACAATCTGCTTGCTATTATTAGAGGCATTGCTCGGTGTGCCTTTCTGCCACGTGAAGTCAGACAGCATGAGGCTCAAGGACACGAAATCTAGAACTGCGCTGGCACGATTGAGAATCTGGCTGTGTGCTCTGTGCGTTTCCTGCTTAGTGTGACAGGAGCGATCGTCATATCTGGTTCATAGCTCCCCAGTTAATCCTCAGTCAGTGAGCAGAACGGCACCTGGGACGCAGCAAGCTCACCGTCACCGACCGCGATGCAGTGTGGAGACAGAAGCCCCCGCCTGGCTTCAGACCGGATCCCTGCAGATCTGCTTTTACCTCTCTGAGCAGAAACCTGTGTGTTGCCAACGTTCGTGAAACATGCGTTAAATAATTGTGAGAAGTTACTAGTCATTCACAAAGTGTAGTACTCTCAGGTCACATCAGTTATACAAGGTGTGATTTTTTAAAAAAATACAGTGAACGCACCAACGCAGGCAGGGAGTTCACTCTGAGATGTGGAACGTTGAACCTTCGTCACAGCGTGTGACAGGGGTCAGTTGGTTTGGTTCAGTCAGTTGTGAGCTATGGCTGAGAGGAGGTGCATTTTAAAGTGCGCTGTGGTCAGGCACAAGGCACTGACGTGAGATTTTGTCAGTTTGGTTGGAGTTGCAGAACTCAGCTGTTTGAGAGATCTCATGCTGGGAGAGGAAACTTGTGACTATAGTTGTGATTTGATTTTTATTTATTTATTTTGGGGGGGGCAGGGTCTCACTATGCAGTTCAGGCTGGCCTTGAGCTCACTTTGTAGCCCAGGCTGGTCTTGAACTCACAACAATCCTCCTGCCTCAGCCTCCTGAGTGCTAGCATTACAGGCGTGCACCACCATGCCTGGTTTATGGTTGTGATTCTGAGACCAAGGTTCAGAGTGCTCAATGGAAATCACTCAGTTCTCCTCTTGTGGAAAAAGTCCTTTTATCAACATCTGACAGTCAGGTGCGTTTTTTGACATTGATGGAACCGTGAGAGCTGAGTTTGTGCCCAAGAACACTACAGTGAACTCTGAATACTGGAAGGGCTTAGTGGAGCGTGTGAGGAGAAAGTGTGCATAGGAAACTGCCTGGGAAATGGGCGCGCTCTGACCCACAGTGCTTCTGGAACAGGAATTTCTGGCAAATGAAAACACGACGCTGCGTCCTCATCCTCCTCAGTCACCGACTCTGGCATCTGCGGCTTCCGGCTCTTCCCCAAAGTCACAACGAGCATGAAAGGGAAATGTTTTAAATCCACTCAGGACATCCAGGCAGTCACAGCAGCACAACTAAAGACCCTCAGGAAAGAGGACTTCCAGAGCTGCCCCGGAGAGCAGCAAGAACCATGGGATGAGCGTGTTTGAAGCAAGGGGCAGGATTTGGAGGGGGATTCATGGCACTGTGTCTTTTACTGTAACACGCTTTTAAAAGATTTAAACACTCACTGTATTTTTTAATCATGGGTTTAAGTTGTAACTTAAACACAGGTTTCCAAAAATATATTTTCTGGGCTAGAGTTTTACCTCCACAGTAGAGTATATACTTAGCTCGTGTAAGGCCCTGGTTTCAATCCTCATCACCAAAAAGCTAAATAATAGAAAGGTAAAATGAAGAATATATATATATTTTTCTGAGTTAAAATTAAGTCCCTCTCTTACTCAACACTTTAAAATTTCAGCGAACCCTCTAACATTTAAAATAATTGCTTTGGAACCGGGAATATAATTCAGTGGTAGAGCACTCATGCAGGAAGCCCTGGGTTCAGCTCTCATCACTGCAAAAATAAATAAAATGATTTCAGCCACCACATCTCTGCTGTGGTTGTTTATCAGTCAGAAAACAAAGTGTATTTCTGGGTTTCTAAAGCAAAGTGTAATAGCATATGCTGTATATATGTGTTAACAAACCCGAATTGCAAAAACAGAGAAGAAGCTCCAGAATTATCACTGATAATTCCTGTACTAAGTTTTTGTTAAATTCTCGTTATTATCCCCCCTGCCCCCTGTAGCCCACAGGACTAAGGATTGAGCCCAGGGCCTCACATGTGCTAGACAAGTGCTGAACCACTGAGCTACGCCCCCAGCCCCCTGTTTAGTTTTGTTTTGATACAGGGTCTCTCTAAATCACTAAATTGCAGCCTGGGCTTGAATTTTCGATCCTCCTGCCTCAGTCTCCCAGAATGCTGAGATTACAGGCAAGCTCCATCATGCCTGGTTTAAGTCTTTACTTTTAGATTAATTTCACGTTTACAAAAAACATTGAGCAGAAAATTCCCATTAATCTTTCCCACATCCTGCACCCCACCCCCACTCATTTCCCTACTGTTTACTTGAATTACTGTGATGCATTTGTTACAACTAATAAGCCATATTAGCATAAATAACCAGAGTAAATCAGGCATGGTAGTACATAGCCCTCTGGGAGGCAGAGGCAGGAGGATCTCAAATTGGAGCCCAGCCTGGGTGATTTAGTGACTTAGAAAGAACCTGTCTCAAAAGAGAAATTTAAAGGGGGCCAAGGATATAACTCATTGTGAAGGCCCTGGGTTCAACCCCTAGTGCTGCAAATATAAATAAATCAATAACCCCTACCCTTCTAGAGTCTCTGGTTGGGACTAACGAGAAGAAAAATATGTAAATTTTATTTGCATCCACATGGGAGACCTGACAAGAAACATGGAGACTCAAAGAATGAGGGCTTATGTATAAGGTGGACCAGAGTGTCACGGTGGGAAAGTGACAGGAAATGATGTAGTTTAAGGAGGTTTGTGGGTATAGGTTTCCTTGAGCCTCAACTCCTTGATGAGGATGTCGTCTTTCACGTGGGGTTTCATCTGTTTTCAGGGAGTAGAGAGGAGGTCAGTGTACCCTTCTGCATGCACCTGCTGTTTTCCAGGTCCCTTGAGCTCAAACTAACCTATATGCCCAAGAGGCAGATCGCAGGGCAGCCTGTCTCAAACTCTTCACACAGGACTTCATTTCTTTGAGCTGGGTGTGGTGGTGAATGCCTGTAATCCCAGCACTTGGGAGGCTGAGGCAGGAGGATCACTGCGAGTTGAAGGCCAGCGTGAACTGCACAGTGATACCATGTCTCACATGAACAAAAAACAAAAAAGGAGTTTGCCTGCCTCAAAAATACCCTGTGTTGCCCCTGTTCATCTCTCCCTCCCTGGGAGCCACTGAGCTTTCTGTCCTCATATTTTCGCCTTCTCCAGAAGGTCGCACAGTAGGTAGCTTTTCAGGTTGGCTTCTTTCACTGAGTGATCCTCCGTGTCTTTGCGCAGCCTGGCGGCTGATCCATTTGTATTACTGCGTGGTACTCCACTGGTGGCCGTAACTCAGTTTGTTATGCTTGACTTATGGAAGGACAGCTTGGTTGCCTCTAGTTTTTGGCAACTGTGTGATTAGGCTTTTTTTTTTTTCCTTTAGAAAAGGTCTGGCTCTGCAGTTCGGACTGGCCTTGAACTCATTTTGTAGCCCAAGCTGGCCTGGGACTTGCAGTGACCCTCCTGCCTCAGCCTCCTGAGTGCTGGGATTACAGACATGCGCCACCACGCCTGGCGTGATTAGGTTTTTGTGTGTACATAAGTTTTCAACTCATTTGGGTAAGTACCAGGGAGCCCAGCTACTATATTGTGTCATAAAATCATGATTATCTAGGCTTTGTGGGACACACCTACAATCCTAGCACTCTAGGAGGCTGAGGCAGGAAGAGCCAAAGTTCAAGCCCAGCCCACGCAATTTAGTGACTTCCTGAGAGTCTGTCTCAAGAATAACAAATTTCAAAAGGGCCAGGGATATCCCACAGTGCGAAGGCCCGGGGTTCAGGCCCCAGTTCCGCCCCCGAAGCCATGCATCTCACGCACTCATCTCTGCAGCATCCTCCCGCGGCCTTTTCCAAGGAGAGGCGCACACAGCAGTGAGGCGAGCAGGTGGCACCCGTTGCAGGCAATCTGATAGACCCCTCTCTGTCTCTATCCCGGCAGCCCAGCCATCCCCAGCGACCCCAACCTTTTCAGTCGCTGTTTTCACGGTCCTCTATGGAGTGTGCTAGTGTTCTTCTAATCGCAGGCTTCCTCGCGACCTCTGAGCACCGCGGGTACACTGTGGGTCGGTCAGTCGGTCGTTACTGTAATGAAATAGATGAGGCAGCTGCCTGAGGCACAAAAGATGCTCCATTTGCTAGGTGTTTTCTTCTTCTTCGTTTACTATTTATTTGTTTTGGAAATGGTCTCACTATGAAGTTTAGACTGGCCTTTCTAGCCCAGCTGGCTTCTGCCTCCCAAGTACCAGGATGACAGGTGTGTGTCACCACGCCCGGCTAGGTGTCGCCTTCCGTTCTGTATTTGCGCTGGGGTCGCAGCAGGCCCTCGCACGTGGTGAGCTGCGCCCCAGCCTTCAGCTCGCCGTGCTGGAGGCTCGAGGGCTGGCCCGGGCGCTGGCGGGGCGCGGGGGAGGCCTTCTCGCTTGGGGAAGGTGGCGATGGGGAACAGGAGGTCACATCTCTGTGCAGGAAGCAGAAAGAGTGGCGCAGGCTCAGGCGCAGGCACTTTGGAGCACTCCCGGCGGGAGACCAGCAAGCCCTCCTGAAGGCCGTGCCTCAGTTCTGGAAGGACCCCAGGGGGTCCTGTCCGCCAGCCCTGCCGCCCTGAGGACCAGGCGTCCAAACGTGGGGGAAACACAGCCATCGTGTACACCGTAGGCCGGCGTCTGCACGCCGTGCGTGCCTCTGCTCTGCGCACAAAAGAGCGGCCGTTTTCCACCCTTCCCTCCCCACGAAAGGCTTTTCCGTGCTTGGCGGCTGATCACGCCTGACTGGACAGAGCTGGAAAGGTTAGGGGTGGCTGCGGCTCCGACCCCACTTCACTCGGTGCTTTGACCCAGCGCGACACTAAATGTTGGCTGAGTTGTAAATAACTGGGCAGGAGCAGCAGATGAGCAGTGCGTGGCCCGGTGACGCCACCGGCCAAATGGAAAGAGCCCTGAGCGGACTGGCGGAGAGGACACTTCACAAGCACTTTCCATCTTGCTCCTCGCTGAGCCTTGCCTGCAGCTGCCCCTGACCTGTTCTCAGCCACGCAGTAGGTAGTGATTGAGGGAATAAATCCACTCTTCAGAATGACGGAAAGCACATGCCAATGTCAAGGCTGTCTGGCCGTCTGAAAATCAAGACGTGACCTTGATTAGTTCAATTAAGGAAAAATTGTGTTCTCCATTTTCAACATTTCCAAAATAATCTCTCCAGTTTACCAGAATTCTGAAGATTAAATATCTGGGAGCCCACTTCGCCTTATTTCTGCGTCATCCAGAAGAAAGGATTGAAGCATTTGCTGAGAGTACAAAAAGAACAGTTAGTAAGTTCCAGGGAATAGAATACTCTTATCTCACTGGTTTGTTTTTTGTTTTGTTTTGTTTTGTTTTGTTTTTGTCTTTTTGAGACAGTTTCTCTCTATGCAGTTCAGGCTAGCCTTGAACTCACTTTGTAGCTCAGGCTGGCCTTGAACTTGCAAGTATCCTCCTGCCTCCCTCCTGCCTCAGCCTCCTGAGTGCTGGGATCACAGGCATGCGCCATCACGCCCGGATCTCACTGAATTTTGATTCTCTAGTTTGTCTTTACCTTCTACTGTTATAAATTGCCTAAAGGAAGAGAATGTGTAGGCCAGCTGAAATTCAGAAGATAAACATTCATTAAATGCGTGTATAAATTAATCAGGATCGCTACTCCAGGGCACTGGCAATCTACTAGGCCATGCTTTTTTTTTTTTTTTGTCAGGATCGCTAGCTCAGGGCACTGGCAATCTACTAGGCCATGCTTTTATTTTTATTAGTCTGTGTCTGCAGCATGTGGTGATTACCTTCCTCCTGGGGAGCTAGCACTTGTACAAAATGCAGCTCAATTTTTTCGCATTCCCTTTCTCTCCCCACATCTCCCTCCATGTCTCAGACCCTCTCTCTCTCTCTCTCTCTCTCTCCCTCTCTCCCTCTCTCCCTCTCTCTCTTTCTTTTGCCTTTTTGAGACAGGGTCTCCCTATGCAGTTCAGGCTGGCCTTGAGCTCACTTTGTAGCCCAGGCTGGTCTTGAACTTGCAACAATCCTCCTGCCTCAGCCTCCCGAGTGCTGGAATTACAGGCGTGTGCCACCACACCTGGCTTCCCTTCCTTTTGCAAAAGATGTATCTCCCTGTTTCCTATTATCTGTCTTTTATATTGCACTTTATTTATATTTTTGCATTTCTTTTATAAGAGATAGTAATATGAGATACTTAAACTCATGTGTCTGATTTATTTCACTTAACATTATGGCCTCAAGGTACACCCACGTTCCTGCAAATGACTCAAGTTTATCTTCGCTGAGGAAAGAGTAGTGCCCCATCGTGCATAAACACGTTTTCTTGATCTGTTCCTCCATCAGTGGACATATAGGCCACTTCGAAGATTCACCTGTTATGAGCTGTAGATACACATGTGTCACGGTGATATGATGTCCTTAACTCTTTTGGGAAGACAACTAAAAGGAGAATAGCTGATTTAATTAGAAGTTTCTAGTTTTAGTTTTTCGAGGAATCTCCGTTCTGATTTCCATAGTGATTGTACTAGTCTACATGGGTTCCTTTTGCCTTCAAGTTCTCCCCAGCATTTGTTATGATTTGATTTTTTTGATGATAGCTATTCTTTCTGGGGTAAGATGGAATTTCAGGGTTGTTTTAATTTTTGTCTCTCTAATGGCTAGAGATGTTGAGCATTTTTTTTTCATGTACAGTTCAGTATTGGGAACTCGGCCAAGAGTCCTGATTGCCTGGCTTTAGAATGCCGCAAGAAAAATAGAAAGCAGAGACAAATTTAGTGTACCATCAATGGCTAGGAAGTCAATGTCTCTGGACGGGCCTCCTCCACTCCCCAAGCAGCCACTATTTATTCATTTGGTGTATACAGTGATAGGTGGGGCTAGCAAAGGATTACAATTCACCGCAAGACTCCAACTCCAGAGGGTGTAGATAATCTTAAGTTTAGAAGTATCTTGTCCTTGAGTGGCTTAAGAAGGTGTAGATGATCTTATGTTTAAGAAGAGTCAATGGGAAATCTCAAATGGGTGGTACCAATAATCTGAGACTTCCTTTTTATCCCATAAGAAAATATGCAAATTTAGCCATTGTGAATTTGTGGTCCCCAATGGTTCGGTATTTGTTGGCCATTTGTACTTATGCTGAGAAGTGTCTGTTTATTTTAGTTGCCCATTTGTGACTCTTATTTTGGAGGTCTGGAATTTTTTTTGAGTTCTTACTATATTCTGGATATTAGTCCTCTGTCTGAGGACTAGATGGCAGAAAACTTTCCCATGATGTAGGCTGTTTCTACACCCAGTTGGTTCCTTTCCTGCGCTGAAGCATTTTGATTAGATATTGATATAGGGGAATGAAACTCCCGACCTACTATATGTCCAGTACAAGTTCGTGTTCTCTAAAATCAAAGAATGAATTTTAGGAACAACGGAGGTTAAGAACAGAAATATTTATTGAGAGAAAGAAAGCTTCTGTCTGAAAAAGAGACAGAAGGGGTCCCGAGTGGATTGCCAAAGACTCTGTCTTTTCTAGTGACTTTTATAGAGTAAAACCATGATGGGGAAAACTGGGAACTTGCCAGGCAGATGGGTTTGAGGTGGGACATAACTGTGGTCAACCAATAAGATTAATTGTTTAGGTAAAATTGACCAAATCAGGGATAAATGGGGAAACAGTTAGGTAGCAAGCGAGCAGTCTTACAGATCAGTGACTCTTTCTGTAGGGGGTTGGAATGGTAATTCCTGGCTTCTCAAGATGATCTGTACCTAATCTCTAATGTTTATACTTAGGATGTGGTTGCATTTGTTTTGCCTTCTGTCTTGAGATCTGGCCCACACCAAGAGGTGTGTCTCTTCAAAGGTCACAAGACATCTGGTTCTCTGTACCAGTTCCTTTGAGGGCCTAGCCTTGTCTGACTGCCTATAATATTTCTAACTAACTCAGTTGCCTGTAACAATATGATCCCACTTATTGATTCTTGATTTTTTTGCTTCTGCAACTAAGTTTTATTCATTTTGTTTTTGTCTTTTTGAGACAGGGTCTCGCTATGCAGTTCAGGCTGGTCTTGAGCTCACTTTGTAGCTCAGGCTGATCCTCCTGCCTCAGCCTCCCGAGGGCTGGGATTACAGGCGTGCACCACCACACCTGGCTCTAAATTTTATTCAGAAAGTCTTTGTCTACATCTATGTCTTGAAGAGTTTTACCTGTTTTATCTCGGAGCAATGTTTCCATTTTCATATTTCATCTTTGATCCATTTTTTGTTTTAGTTCAGTACATGATGAGAAATATGGGTCTAGATTCACTCTCCTGCATGTGGATAGCCAGTTTTCCTAGCACTGTTTACTTACTTACTTAGAGGCGGGGTCTCACTGTGTGATTCAGTCTGACCTTGAACTTACTATGACGCCCAGGCTGGCCTTGAACTCATGGCAATCCCCCTGACTCAGCCTCCTGAGTGCTGGGATTATAGTTGTGCTCCACTATGCCCGAGTCTTGCACTGTTCATTAAAGAGGCTATCTTTCCTCCAGTGTATGATTTTGGCCCCTTTGTCAAAAATCAGATAGCTGCATGTATCTGGTTTTGGTACTGAGGTTTGAACTCATGACCTACGTATCTGGTTTCGTATCTGCATTCTTTATTCTGTTTCATTGGTTCACATATCTGTTTTTATTGCCAATAACATGCTGTTTTTATCATTGTCACTTTATAGTATGACTTGAATTCTGGGATTATTATATTTTCTGCTTTGTTTTTGTTACCCAGAGTTGCTTTTGTTACTCTGGATCTCTTCTGATTCCATATGAAATTTTTCTTCATGCTATAGTGAATGATATTATTTTTGTAATTTCTTTCTCAGTGAGCTCTTTATTGGTGTACAGGAATGCAATTAATTTTTGTGTTGAGATTGTATCACACTATAGTGGTGAATTTGGTTATTAATTCTAGGGGTCTTTGGTGGAATTTTTTGGACCTTCTATGTAGAGGGTCATATCACCTGCAAATAATGATGATTTGCTGTCTTTTCCTATACATATCCCTTTTATCTCTTTCTCTAGCCTTATTACGCTGTAATATGTCCTATATTTTAAAACATTTTTAGACTTTGGTTCTGCTGGAGTTGCTAGATGGGGAAGGAATACCCACTTCCTGAAGATTGTCCAAAGATTGTCTGCAAGCATGGCCAAAGCTTGCTAGGAAAGCAATGGTTGGCTGAGACTGCTGGAGAAAAGATCCTGCTTTGGTGAATTATGGGTCATAACATTGGAGAGATAGTAATTATGCACCATGAAAGAAGCCAGGCCCCAACCCCAAGTCGGTACTTATTGTATGATTCTCATACATAAACATTAGCATGTGCAGACTAACCTGTAGTCACAGAAAGCCAGCTAGGGGAGTAGGACCTTCTTGTCCATGGGTTCCACATATGTGAGTCAACCAACCGAAGATAAAAATGTGTGGGGAAAAATCACATGTGTACAGGCCTTTTGCTCTTATCATTCTTGAAAAATGCAGTTAAATGACTATTTGCTTAAGCTTTATATTCTATTAGGTACTAGATGTAACCTAGGGATAATCTGAAGTACATTTATAGGATGATGTATGTATGCTGTACGCAAATACTATGCCATCTTATGTTAAACAGTTGAGAGACTGACTTGGATTTGGTTGGAGGGTCTCTGAACCGATGTGGCTACCTCAGGACAGCAGCAGTTGCTCAGAGAAGCAATGGGAAGGGACACAATGGGGAGATGACAAAGGGCAGTGGGACACTTTGGGGCGAACATGTTCACTCTCTTGATTCTGATGATGACTGCATGGGTGTCTACATATTTCAAAAGTTACCAAATTGCACACTTTCATATGCAAGTGCTGTACTTGGTGGAGCATGCCTGTAATCCCAGCACTCCTGGAGGCTGAAGCAGGAAGATCACAAGTTTGAGCCCAACGTGGCAAATTTAAGAGATTTAATGAGACCCTGTTTTAAAATAAAAGGAATGTAGCTCAGAACCCTTGGTTCAATCCCCAGTACACACAAACGCGAACGTGTATGCACACACAAGTGCAGATTGTCATGTGTCAACTTTTCTCCACGAAAGTTATAGTGTTTTCTGCTTGTTTGTTTTGTTTTTGTTTTTGTCTTTTTCAGACAGGGTCATGCTATGCAGTTCAGGCTGGCCTTGAGCTCACTTTGTAGCCCAGGTTGGTCTCAAACTCACGATTCTCATGCTTCAGCCTCCAGAGTGCTAAGATTACAGACGTGTGCCACCACGCCTGGCTAGGAAACCTATGTTTATTTTATTTATTTATTTAGTCTTGAGCTCACTTTATAACCCAGGTTCGTCTGGAACTCACAAGGATCCTCCTGCCTCAGGAGTGCTGGGATTACAGGTGTGTGCCACCACACCCGGCTGCTATGTTTAAAAAAGAGGTGAAGTCAAATTCCAGAGGGACAGACTGAGAAACCTCCATGTCTCTGAAAGGTGATGTATGAAAAGCAGTTTCTAAAAAAAAAAAAAAGTTCAAACTGACTCAGCTTTCGGAGCAGTCAGGGAAGAATAACACCCGGTAAACGCTCACTAATAATCGGGCGGGCTGGTGTGAAAGCAAACGCAGGCTCACATCAGATCTGGGGTGCGCGGCTTGCGTGTGTCTGCTCTAAACCAGAGCATTCTTCCAGACTCCTTAGCAAGTTCCACTCCTGCGACTAGGTTGACTAGGTCGTTCAGGGAGGTGGTGGCTAAATGAAGAAGCGTATGTAGTGCGCCCATTATAATATTCAGCACAAGGAAATGGTCCAAGGAAAACTCCAACTTGATGACTTGGCTTATATTTGCATAACTTACATGCAGCACTGTAACGTGTAACAGAACACAAAACTACGGGACTATGCTGTACAGCACAATCAGCAAACATCACAGTACTGTATAAACATGGTGTCCTCTACAGAAACGATACTGCAGCTCTGTCAACACGGTGTACACAGCTGTACAGAGACGGTCCCTGGTGGGCCGTGGCACCGCGCCTCCGCAGCAGTGCGCAGTCATTTGTACAGGCAAGTTGTTCAAGGAGGAACGTCTCAACTAGCAGAAAGGGAAGCTAGAAGAAGAGCACGACTTGAGAGAAAACAGGTAATTTTCCATTTCAGACCCGGAGAATCACAGTTACAGCCTCGCTTCTTTATGACGCGCGGAGAAAGCGCTAGAGACCATCGTTGCAACCCGAGGGGAAACCAGGCAGTCCCTACAAGTTGGTCCCCTGGAGTCCCACCCAACTAGGGCGGACGCATGCGCAGACCTTTAGGAAGCCTGGAGGCGCGCGTGCGCAAATGCAAGGAGCTGGGTGACGCGAGCGGGGGGGAGGAGCGCGCAGGTCACGTGACCATCGGCGGGCGGTGACGCAGTCGACGCGCCCCTCACGTGGTCCGTCTTCAGCCCCGTCGCCGGCGGAGGCGGGCGCGGGCGCGTCCCTGTGGCCAGTCACCCGGCGGAGTTGGTCGCACAATTATGAAAGACTCGACTTCTGCTGCTAGCGCCGGAGCAGAGTTAGTGCTGAGAGGGTTTCCCTGGGCTGTCCTCGTCCGGCGGCGTCTGCTGCCGCCTCCGGAGACGCTTCCCGATAGATGGCTGCAGGCCGCGGAGGAGGCGGAGGTGGAGTCGCGGCCCTTCCGGAGTCTGCCCCGTGAGGAGGATGGTACTAGAGCGGCGGGGACCCGGTGGGGATTGGTGACGAGGGGACGCGGCGAGGCCGGGGGGTCGGCTGGCGCGTGTGCGTGAGGGGACCGCAGTCCCCGCGGTCCCCGGAGGACACCGCTCGTCTGGCTTCGGGGTCGAAGACGGGAACGGGAACGGGGACGGGTGGCGGGGACCGCCGAGGTCGCCCTGGCCCGCGTTAGTCCCGCGCGGGCCGACCGACGCCGCGCTCCTCCCCGCGACTCGCATCCCCCGGGAGCGCGGTCCTCTGGCGCCAGGGCTGGCAGATAAGGAGTCGAGCGCGCTGCTAAAGTTCACCCGGGAAGGGAGGGCTCGGGGAGGGACACAAAGGGGCCGAGGACGCGGGTTGGAGCGGTGCCTGGTGGCCGAGCAGCGGATACTCCACAGGTAACTGTTTATCGTTGGAGCCGGAGAGCGGGCAGGAGGTTGACTCTCGGAACGACGGGTTTTGGCTGAGAATTTCCTGGTCCAGGAATTGAGGTGTTTTTTTTTTTTTTTTGCGGGGCGAGGTGCTGCAGTGGGGCTGGGGCTCTGAACTGTCTGGGTTTAAGGCGCATCGCTTCGTTATGTTGCGGTGGAGAAGGGTTTAAGCCGAGGGCGCAGGGTGCAGATAGCTAGGGGGTGCAAATGCATCTCTTGATAGCGCTCTTTGCTAGAGCCAGGATCAAATATGACGATTTAAAACGCAGGAATTTTGGTTCAGGGACTTGGAGAGCGAGGGTGTTTCTCGTTAGCGTTGTAACCCGGCAGCCTTTACGCAGACAGCGCTCTGCTGAAGTCTGGCGGCTTTACTTTCTCCAGCATCTAGCGTGGAGCGTCAGGCGCCTTCCCAAACTGAAACTAGGAGTTTTTTACTAATAGCATGAACGTAGTTATACTTCGAAAAAATAGTTCAGTTTCCACCCTTTTTTGGTAAAGTCAATAAAAGTGTCATTTAAATGGATTTAAGGGAGCCGGGCATTGAGGTGCACGGCTGTAACCCTAGCACGTGCCTGAAATCCCAGGCCTCCCAGAGTCTGAGGCTATAGGGTCACGAGTTCGAGGGTAGTCTGGACCACAAAGCAAGACCCTGTTCCCCCTCCCCAGTGGATTTAAGGGAATCTATTGGAGGGGGAATTAAAGTGCCTTATAAAAGAGCTGCTAATACCATTTAGTCATATAGTTTCACTTTTTAGATGGTAAACAGTATAAACTTGAGCATATCTCGGTATTTTAAAAAATAATTTTATTTCAAATATGTTCGTAGAAATAGGTGAAGATGGTTTAGCATCTTCAGAGGCGTTTGTTGCTTCTAATGTTCTGTTAGAGTGACAGACTTCTTTGTTACTACTGAAAGTGTATTCTTGGTTTTATCTCAGGTGTTCTGAAATTCAGCCTTTAAATATCTTATCTATATACTTTGAAACCTACGCTTCATAAGTTATGGTATGGTTTAAGTTTCTCTTGTTTCTGTTGCCTGTGTCCTTTTCTTTAGCAGATAAGCTTCCCAAATACACATTTGTTTACACAAATAGTTCACTGTGCGTGGCCCATAGTAAGAATTTCGTATTGATTGGATATGCTGTTAACCTGTTGATTCTACAGGAATGCCTCCCGTTTGCTTGTAAAGTGCTGGGGATTGAACATGGCCTTCACACTATGTTACATCTTAAGTCGTTTTTTAATTTTACTTTTATTTCGAGATAGGTCTCACTGAGTTGTCCAGTCTAGGCTTGAACTTGTGATCTTCCTGCCTCAGCATCCCAGAATGCTGGGATTACAGGGGGATCACCGACATGCACCACTATGCCTATTTATTCTTACCTTAAAAATTGAAATTATGAGTCAGGTTTTGTTTTTTACAGTGCTTAAATTCTGAGTGCTATTGAGTTATGTGATTTTCATAATTTCCAATAGTTACAGTGAAACCCTAGTATAACTTAATACCAGATTCTTCATCCAATAATGATAATTTGTTTAACTGTCTTGCCTTTTTTTTTTTTTTTTTTTTTTTTTTTTTTTTTTTTTTTTTTTTTTTTTTTTTTTTTTTTTTTTTTTTTTTTTTTTTTTTTTTTTTTTTTTTTTTTTTTTTTTTTTTTTTTTTTTTTTTTTTTTTTTTTTTTTTTTTTTTTTTTTGCTTTTTGAGACAGAATCTCATAATACAGTTCAGGCTGGCCCTGAGCTCACTTTGTAGCCCGGGCTGGTCTTGAACTCACAACAATCCTCCTGCCTCAACCTCCCGAGTGCTGGAATTACAGAATGAGCCACCATACCTGGCTACTTCCTCAACTTTTAGATCAATACTCCAACCTAAAAAAGTTCACGTCAGTATACTGTATCTATACACAACTGTATCTATACACATAATTCATACTGTAAACTGATATGGAAGGCATTTCTGGTAGTTTCTGCTTCAATACAAAAAGAAATCATACAAAGATTTTCTGTGTTTTAAAAAGCTTTAATTAGCCAGCTGACTGAATAACACTTGAAAGAAAATAACCAAAGCCCAAGTTTAAAAACTGGATTGGAATCAGATTTTGTGATAATTAATCTAGGTGACTACTACAAATGTTTGATTAGTTTGACAGTCAGTGACTTATTTAGTGATATAGTCCAAGCTCTGTGATAGGCTCTGGAGTGACAAAGATATGTTAGACAAGTCCACTTTTTTTTTTTTTCAGTGGTGTGGCAGATAGAACCCAGTGCCTTCTACTCGTAAGCAGGCACTCTGCGTACATCCCTAACCCCACAGACTGCTTTAAACAGCTCACATTCTTGTAATTTACAGAAGATCTACCTGTCATTGCAAGCATCATAAAACACACATTTAGTAACTACTATGTTTCAGGCATAGTGGTACTCTAAAATAATCTTCTTCTTTTTTTTTTTTTTTTTGTCATTTTGAGACAGGGAGGGTCTCGATGTGCAGTTCAGGCTGGCCTTGGGGCTCACATTGTAGCCCGGGGTGGTCTTGAACTCGAAGTGATCCTCCTGCCTTTGTTTCCTGAGTGCTGGGATTGCAGGAGTGTGCCACTACACCTGGCTTCTAAAATAATCTTGAAGGACAATATAGGAAACCAAAAGGAGAGCATACTGTTGTGTGGATTACTGTGACGTGTGTAGGGTGATCAATCAGGAGAGGTCTGAGTAGGCTTGAAAAAAACTAAAGGTAGAGATGAGTCTTACAGAGCTAATAAAGAATAGGAATTAACCTGGAAATAGACAGAATAATGACTTAGTTTTAGTGTAAGGAAACTGACCTTCAGAAGGTAGTTTCTTTGAGGAACTATGTATAGAACTGTATATAGTTTGGAATGAGTGGGGTGTGGGATTATTATGTAGGGTACCGGTGACATTATTATCAAGACAGGCAAAACCAAATTTCTGATGCTAATATTTGTCATGCAGAGGAGTTTGGATTTTCTTCTGGAGATGCTGGAGATCCACTTAGGGTGACACTATGGAGGGTGAGTCCCTGTGTAGTCAGACTGAAAAGGGAGGCTCCTAAGGAGAAGGCTGATTAGTGCCCAGCTGACAAGTGCTGAGGATCTGAGGTAATTACAAGAGGAAAGGAAGAGCCAGGTGTGGTAGCGCCGCCTTTAATGCCAGCACTCGGGAGGCTGAGAGAGGAAGAGCATTGTGAGTTCAAGACCGGCTTGGGCTACAACATGAGCAAAGGCCGGCCTGAACTACATAGTGTGACCCTGCCTCGAAAAAACTAGGGCCAGGAGTTTGGCTCAGTGGCTTAAGTGCCTACCAGGCAGGTGCGAGGTTGTGAGTTTGAGCCCCAGTACCACACACACACTAAAAAAAAAAGAGAGAGTAAATTTAGATGTCTACAAGTTAAGGAGAGCTTCATCACATTTATGTGTAAAATGAGAACATAATAACTGAAATCATTACTTAAAATGGCATATGCAGTAGTTGAAAGTAATACTTTAAACTTCACATTTTTAAATGGTCCGTTGAAGTTAGGACTTGTACAATTTAAGTTCTGCCAATCAGATATTTTGGTCTAATGCTGTGATATTCTAATGTGAGATTTCAGTGTACAGAGATTCTGCATATATACTAAACTTAACCACCGTATACCCATTGACAAGATTCAAGTTTCAGACAAAAAGTTTCAGAAGTTTCAAGTTTCAGAAAAAAATTTTGTTTTTTCTATTATCTTCCTCTCTTTTCCCTTCAAGTGGATAATTTTCAAGCAAAGCACAGGCTTACATATAGGTCTTTATTGTGTGTATGTCTAAAAGATAAGGACTCAACCAATGCACCATTAGCATATCTGAAATTAATAATTCCTTAATATTCCTCAACATATTTCCCTAATTGCCTTGCTTTATTCATTTGATTTCTTTAAATCAGGATCTATAGAATTCTGCACATAGTCTTTTGTTGGTAACTCAGTTACTAGTATCATTTCTTTTTTGTGTCTATTCATTTGCTAGTTATAGTTTGGGAAAACAAAATTGTATGGTTTGCATTATATCTCAGAATTTTGTTGAATGCATGTTGATAGTGTCATGTGACATGTTTTCTTTATATGTCCCATGAACTATTAATAAATCTAAAAGCTCAATCAGATTCTAGTTTTATTTCTTGTTTTTTTCTTTCCTTTTTTTTTTTTTTGGAGACAGGTTCTTGCTACATAGTTCAGACTGGCCTTGAACTCATTATGTAGCCCAGCCTGGCCTCAAACTCTGAGTGATCCTTCTGCCTCAGCCTCCCAAGTGCTGGGATTACAGGTGTGCAACACCACGACTGGCAGGTTGTAGTTTCATATTTGGGCAAGTACTGCTTTCTCTTGCCAGATGAGTTGGTACGTGCCTGTCATTCCAGACTCCAGGAGGCTGAAACAAGATGATCACATTAGGCCATCCTGGGCTGTATAGTGAGACCTTATCTCCAAAAAAAGGGTTGGGGTTGTATCTCAGTGTAGAGGCCCTTGGTGTAATCCCCAGTGCCATGCAGAACACCCAGAACTTTGTATCACATCACATTACGAGGCCCCAGTCTATTTTTTGTTGTTTTGCAGTTCTGATGATAGAACCCAGAGCTTCATGCATGTTCTCTACCCTGAGCTGTCCACCAGTTTTTTTTTTTTTTTTTTTTAAAGAATGACTGTGGATTCCTGTTGTTAACTGCCTGATTTCTCAGTTGTGAAGTTCTTGACTCATTCACATAATACTGTTAGTACTGACTATTGGTAAATGATTTTAGCCATTGATTCATTATTTTGATCTTGGTCCCTGTTTTTCTTTTTGGGGAACTTTTCAGCATGGGAGCAAGATGAATAATCTTTTATTTTAATGACTGCTTATTAAATATCTTTTCATTTTGGTACCTGGGAACAATATTCCAAGCAATTGAGATAGTTTATTTTTTTAATTTTAATGTTTTTGTGTTTGAGACAGGGTCTCACTGTGCAGTTCTGGCTGACCTTGAACACACTTCCTAGCTCAGGCTGGTCTCAACTTGCAGAGATTTTCCTGCCTCAGCCTCCCAAGTGCTGGGATTACAGGTGTGCGCCACCACGCCCAGCTAATATAGTTTAGAATATAAGCATCATTTAACTCTATGGGAATTTGAACTTTGTCATTTATGTGAAATAAAAAGATGAGCCTGGCTGTATTGCCTAGGGTTAAAGTGATCTTCCTTTAGCCTCCTAAGTGACTTTGATTACAAATGTGAATTGCCTGCCATACCTGGCTTAAAGTCATAATCTTTTATGAGCAAGTCTTCTAACCTCTGTCTGTAAAAGGCAGATGAGATTTTTTCCCCCTCTATTTTACCTTAGGAGCTGGGTTTAAAAATGTGTTTACTTTTTAAAATTTTTTATTCTAGGGAGATGAAACCTTGTGAAGTTTCCTTTATTGCCAAACATCTATGTATTACCATCGTACAAGTCATTGGTAACTCAGTTTCATACGTTTTGTTTGGATTTTTTTGTCTTTTTATGAACGTTGCTGTGTTATTGCCCATTTTACTAGTAATTAGGCGCTTAGGTGGTTTCTAATTGTTTTCTTTCACATAATGAAGCATTTTGTATTTTGTTTGCATTATCTTGTGCACTAGTGTGACTTTTTATTTGTTGTTTTGAGGATGATACATCAAAAGGTACATGTTATAGATTCTGCCACAGTGTTAAGGTAGTTGTGCAATTTACACTCTTGATAAGACTATATAAGAGTTATTATATTTACTACATTTTTGCTTGCGCTTTGTTGGTTAGGTTATTTTGTCAGAGGCATGAATGTGAAATGATTCCTCATCCTTTTGATGTGCATGTCCCTAATACCTAATAATGTTGAATATCATTTCAGGTTACAGGTTTTTTGGCTTCCTTTTTCCTAACCTTTGTTCAATTTTCTATTTTAAATTCTGTATGTTAGTTTTTGTTTTCTAATAAATGAGCGACAAATGTCTGTCTTGTACTTTTTAATTTTTCCTTTTGTTAGTGGTAAATTATTAACTTCTTCAGTTGATGTATACTGGCTTTTACTTTTCTTTTTTTTGGCACCGGGGATCAAACTCACAACCTCATGCCCTGCCAGGCAGGTGCTTAAGCCACTGAGCCAAACTCCTAGCCATACTTTTTTGAGACAGGGTGGCACTATGTAACTGAGGCCAGCCTTGCACTCACACTTGTAGCCCAAGTGGGCCTCGAATTCACAGCGCTCCGCCTTCCTCAGCCTCCCGAGTGCTAGGATTAAAGGTGTGCGCCACTATGCCCGGCTTTCTCCTGATTTCTGTTGCTGTCTATCATATAGTAAGAGACAGGGGTCTCTCTGTGTATTCAGGCTCAACTCAGGTAATCCTCCTGCCTCAGCCTGCCGATTGGTGGGATTACAGGCATGTACCACCACACCTGGTTTATGTTAGTTAAATTGTTCTACCAATAGTCATTCTACAGATTCCTTTCAATGATACCTTTTTTTTTTTTTTTTTGTGGCACCGGGGATTGAACTCACAACCTTGCCCCTGCCAGACAGGCACTTAAGCCACTGAGCCAAACTCCCTGCCCTAATTTTTTGAGGCAGGATCATTTAATAATATCTTAAGATCTTTCTCACAGAATTCATATCTGAATTGTTAACACCATTTAATTATTAATTAGTTAAGTAGCTGACAGCTATAAGAATTAGTATGGAGTAGGGTCAGTAAGTGAAAGAAGTCAAAACATGCCAAATTATTTCAACATTTGCTTTAGGTGAGCTTTTTTTTTTGTTGGGTGGGTCACTATTTGTCTATCCTTCTAGGCATATTGACCCATGTACAGATTTATCGCTTAACTCTGGATTTCTGAGTCTTTAGTACTTTTTAAAAGATACACATTTATCAATAGGCAACCCCCTTTTAAATTTGATGCCTTTTTTTTAAAATATGCATCACATTTTCCTGTTTGTGAATATGTCTAATAATTTGAGATTGTATGTTGGACAGTGTGTATGGGTTTTGTTATAGTCTTCTGAAGGGTATTGCTTTTTAAAGCTTAGTTGTTATAAGCAGAATGTTTATGGCTCTTGTAATTCATACTGAATTCATTCACATTCATTGAAGCCACGCCTTCAGTGTGGTGTCTTTTGGAGGGACGCCAGAAAGTAATTAGGGGTAGGTGTGTCATGAGGATGGTCCCGGGTCTATAGCGTCAGCCCTTGGAGGAACAGATGCTGGAGGGCTTGGATGCATGCACATGCCTTCCCACTCTCCCCAGCCCTCCCCTGTCTCCCTCTCCCCCACTGTTTGAGGGTACAGTGAGGAAGGGTATAGTCCTCTGCAATCCAGAGAGAGCTGTTACCAGACACCGATCCTACTGGCACCTTGAATTTGAACTTGTAGTCTTTACAGCTGTGAGAAGATTATTTCATTTGTTTGAGCCATCCTGTCTGGTGTTTTTTTGTGGCAGCCTGAAGAGACTAAGATTAACATAGTCTATAATCAACTTGACTGTCCTGGAGCACCAGACTTTTTCTTTTGTGTGGTAGGCAGTCACTAGGCTACGATTGAATTCAGAATATTCCTGTTTCAGCCTCCCAGAGGGTCGTGATTACAGGCACATACCACCATGCCTGGCTCTAATTTTAATATGTAGTATCACAGAATGTATTTAGGTGTTAAAACAAATGAATTCAGTTGTAAAAAAAAAAAAAGTTCTACTCATTACCTTCAAGTAGGATTTTAAGAGATCGTTAATTTTTTCCCCCATTTTTTTTTTGCCAGGAGTTTCTAGGCAAGGATATGCTGGTACTAATTTGGAATGTGAGCTGTAACTAGACAGTTGATTGGTTGGTTTGTTTGTTTGTTAGTACTGAGATTGAACCCAGTGAGTGCTGAGTCACATTGCCAGTTTTTTTGATTGTGTTTTGAGACAGTCTTACTAAGTTGCCCAGACTGACTTCAAACTTACAGTCCTGCCTCAGCTTCCAGTGCAGCTGAGTACAATAGGTTTATATATAATGCATGTGCCCCTTATTGTTGATAGTGTTAGGAAGCATTTGCAGTTTATAGAGTTTTGAAGCAATAATCAAAATGGTTTGTATCACTTTTTTTTTAAAAAATTAGGTTTATTGGTATATTTTAAGCATAATGATCACATTCATCATGGCGAATTAGTACCTGTACATGATAGATCTTGATTCTTTTTTCCCCATTCCCCTACACTCCCTTCAACCGCTCTTCCCCTCATTTACAGAAACTTTGTTTCCATTTTTTACTTCTTATTTTTCCTTTTCTCTTTCTTCCTTTCTCTCCCCCCTCTTTGTTTCCCTTCCCATTTGAACATTTTCTTCCATTTCCCAATATCTATTATACATTTTGGTCCTTATTTACCCTTTCAGTTTCTTTGTTTCTTTTTTTTTTTCTTCTTACTGGGGATCGAAATCACAACCTCGCAACTGCCAGGCAGACGCTTATACCATTGAGCTGAATCCCCAGCCCTACCCTTTCAGTTTCTCATTCTAAAGAAACAGTGCAGTATTTAAACATGTGTGTCTGATTTATTTCACTTAAGAGTATGATCTCAAGGTACATCCATTTACCTAGGAATGTCTCAAGTTTATCTTGCTTTATGGAAGAGTAGTACTTTAAAAAAACCTCATCTTTACTCATTCATTCATTGGTGGGCATTTGGGCTATTTCCAAGATTTAGTTATTACAAATTGAATAGCAATGTATTCTCTTTTTTTTTGCAGCACCGGGGATTGAACTCAGAACCTTGCGCCTGCCAGACAGGTGCTTAAGCCACTGAGCCAAACTCCCGGCCCTAGTTTTTTGAGGCAGGGTCGCACTGTGTAGCTCAGGTTGGCGTTGTGCTCACATTGTAGCCCAAGCCAGCCTTGAACTCACAATGCTCCGCCTACCTCAGCCTCCCGAGTGCTGGGATTAAAGGAGTGCACCCCCATGCCCGGCTAGCAATGTATTCTTGAAAATTACTGAGCAAGTTTTTATTCTCATTACAAAAACGGTATGTGAGGTAATGCATGTTGATTAGCTTGATTTATGCATTCTACACTGTACACGTATTTTAAGGCGATATGTTGAAAACAATATATAAAGAGTCTGCCCAAAAAATGTATGCACACTTTAGGGAAGAAAACTTTATATTTTAATACTAAATTACTGAGACATCATGTGATTCATACAAGCTACCTTTGGCCTCTACAGTTATGAGAAGTGCTCCCATTGGTACCCAGTAAGCTTATAGACAGTCATTTGTATGGTGAACTGCTGCTTGGGTAACCTTGGTCATTGAGATTGCTGCACATGTATTTTCAATTTCTTTTCTAAAGGCCAGCAGTGTAGTGGGTTTTCTGTCATATACAACATCCTCTAGGGTTCCCCATACAAGAGTAACATCATCTGTTGGAAAAACATTGTGCTGTTTTTCTTTTCCTGCATTTTTTTTGGCAGACCCTATATGCATGTATTTTAAGTAATTTTAAGCTATGAGAAGCCGAACACGGAGGTGTACACCTGTAATCCCAGCACTCAGGAGGTTTAAGGCAGGAAGATTTGTTGCGAGTTCGAGGCCAGCCTGGACTACAAAGTGAGCTCAATGCCAGCCTGAACTGCATAGCAAGACCCTGTCTCTAAAAGACAAAAATAAAGTAAAATAAAATAAAATAAAAGCTGTAAGATGTTTGAGGTGGTGAAGGGATAGTGTTGACAGTACTGGAAGTATATGAATGATAAAATGAAACTTGTGAGCAGGATTTATACTTGGTCCTGAATTCAAGTAACCTACTGTCTGAAGTAGGTTTCTAGGTTGTTATAGAGTATTCACCAAATGAACACTTAAAGTGATTCAAGTGTGTGAGGCAGGAGGATCACCAGTTCAAGTCGCTCCTGGGAAAACTTAGGGAAGGAAGAACCTGCTTCCAAGTGAGTAGAAAGGCCGAGGGTTGTAGCTCAGTGATCAAGCACTGCTGGTTTCCTTCGTTAGTAATCCTCTCCAGGTCATTGAAATGTGTAAGATAAGAACTGCTTTGGCTTGAGGTGATTGAAAAAGACCATTATTTCTAGACATGCTGGTACTCATATATGAGATTTTTCTTAGGTAGGTTTAGCTGTATTATTTAAAAAGCTTGATCTATTCTAGTAAGGGTTATGAAAATGCTTTTACTATTAAAAGTCCTACAGAAAAAAAAAAACAATGTTTTGATTGTACTTCTAAAACTTTGTACCCACCATTCCTCTCTCGGACTAAATTGTAGCTCTACTTGGACTTTAGAAAAGGGGTACAGGAGACATCAGGGTCCGTGAAGGGGAAGGTTCTGGTGGACTTTGGGACAAACTTAGAGGATTTCGTTGGCACTGTGGAAATGTGAGACCCACACATTTATGGGATTCAGGGTATAGGCTGGCATACTGTGATGGATCTTCTTCCCCAAGGGCCTGTTTTCTGTGGCCTGGAGCTAAGAATGATTTGTAACACTCCGCTGCCCCAAGTGCCGGGGGTTGAATCCAGGGACCCTGCTTGTCTGTGCCAGAAAGGGCTCTGTCACTGAGCGCCAACCCCAGCCTTAATTCTTAAAGGATTTAAGGGTTTAAAAAGAAAAGAATTTGTGAGACAGCGCATGGTCCAAGTGCCTTAACGTATTTACTATACTTAAAAACGTTTATAGAAGAAGTTTACTGATTGCCTATGCTTGTAGAAGTGTTCACTTTGGCCCTACTAAGTTATGTGTGTGTTTGGAAAATAATTGTAGAGGTGTAGTGAGAGAAGAATGAGAAGCCAGGACTGTATTTATGTGTGTAGTAATTTATTTTATTTTTATCAGTTTATTTTTAAGATGGGGTTTCAGTTTGTTGTCTAGGCTAACCTTGAACTCTTGCACCATTGTGCTGGGCTTCTGCACTATTTTTTGTTTGTTTGTTTTTTAAATAAGGCATCATACTAAGTTAAAGGTTTTGAAATCATCTGTTGTGCTTTAGCCATTTCTTTCCTGTCCAGACTGTGTGTGGTGATGATACAGGACTAATTTATGTTTAGTTGTCTCCTTATTAATCTTTATAAAGAGAACTCAGATGATTTTTTTGTTGTTGTTCTTTGAAACAAGGTCTAGCTATGCAGTGCAGGCTGGACTTGAGCTCGCCAATGTAGACCAGACTGGCCTTGAACTCAGCGCTGCTCATGCCTCAGCTTGCTCAGTGCTGGGATTGCATGCGGATACCACCGTACCCGGCAGCTCTGGTGATTTTTATGTTAACTCTACTTGTAATTCATTTTTCCTCCTAATTGAAAATGTCAGGGAAATATTTTTACTTACTGTTACTAAGAAAGTATATGTGAGCCGGGTGTGGTGGCACATGCCTATAATCCCAGCACTTGGAGGCTGAAGCAGGAGGATCATTGTGAGTTTGAGACCAGCCTGCGCTACAAAGTGAGTTCAAGGCCAGCCTGAACTGCATAGTGAGACACTGCCTCAAAAAATAGGGCCTGGGATTTAGCCCAGTGGTGTACGCGCCTGCCTGGCAGGTGTGAGGTTGTGAGTTCAATCCCTGATACCAACAAACAAACAAACAAACAAAAAAAAAAGGAAAGCATATGTGTGAAAAATATATACCTGACTCGTTTTATATCTGACTATTTCAGTTAATAAATATCCATAGTTTTGCAAACCTGCATTTAGAACCCTACTGATTTACTGGGATGTTAAATCTGTTGATTTGATTTTCCCTTACCTGTTCCCATCCTAATTTTAATGTTCCTCAGAGTTGCTGCAGGGAAAAGAAAAAAGAAAGGCTTAATACAGATTAACGGTTCCTCGTAATTAACAACACGGGGAGAAATATTTTAGTCTTTTTGTTCTTTCTGATTTTTTGTTTGTCTGTTTGTTTTTTGTCTTTTTGAGATAGGGTCTCACTGTGCAGTTCAGGCTGGCCTTGAGCTCACTTTGTAGCTGTAGACTGGTCTTGAACTCGAAACAATCCTCCTGCCTCAGCCTCCTGAGTGCTGGGATTATAGGCCTGTACCACCACACCCAGCTGTGTTTTTTTTTTCCTGTGTAGGAAAATTATATAGAGAGCAATAATGTTGGGTTTTTTCTTTTGAAAGTTATTACTTTATTTCTACTTACCAGTTTAAAAAAGATGGAAGAAAGATATCAAATGATTTTTAAATGCTTATTTTAAATAGTCTTTAACAAGTCAGTAGAGGCATTGGAGCCAAGACAAACTATTAGCTGAGCGACTTCAGACAGTTCCCTAAATTTTGCCAAAGTCCTTGCATCCGTAATGGGAGAGTGCTAATAAGTACCCACTTTGTAGATTGTGGACACAGAATAAGTTGAGTACTCGTTGTTTTTGGTACTTACTGTGCCTCTCAGAATCAATTAAGAATGAGCACCAAGGCACCACTGAAATAAAAACATAATGAAAACCTCATGAGTTTAAAGCAGTAGGTTAGGGAGGTGTGGTAGTACACACATGTAATCTCAGGATTTAGGGAGGTTGAGACAGGAGGATCAGAATTCAAGCCCAGCCTAGCCTGGCCGTTTAGTGATGTGGAGAAACTGTCTCAGAATAAAAAAGGGTTGGGATACAGCTCAGTGTGAAGGCCTTGGGTTTGAACCGCAGTGGGGATTGGAAGGGGGTTGAATTCATTTTGATAGAAATTCTGCCTCCCGTGTAGAGTGGCACTACCAAATGATATTTTCAAGTTCAGGCATAACTGATATGAATAAATGTTTTTTTAAAGCTACAGATGGGCTTCTTACCTTCAGTTTGTGGGTGTGGAATGTGAGAAAGAGCCAGGATAAAAATAGTATATCAGCACTTAAACTGAAGTGACCAGATCTAACTGACATTGTTCAAAGTGGGTTCTGGGGAGTTTCTGTGTTCTGTGCCCCAGCTTTATCCGGAGAGCCAAATGCATGACTTAAGTCTTCGGGGTTTTTTTTTTTTTTGTGTGTGTGTGGCACCGGGGATTGAACTCACAACCTCTCGCCTGTCAGACAGGTGCTTAAGTCACTGAGCCAAACTCCCAGCCCTGGTTTTTTTGAGGCAGGGTCGCACTGTGTAGCTCAGGCTGGCCTTGCGCTCATGTTGTAGTCCAAGCTGGCCTTGGACTCACAACGCTCCACCTACTTCAGCCTCCCAAGTGCTGGGATTAAAGGTCTTCGGTTTTTAGGTTTCTGCTTTTCAAAATGGAACTGGGAGGACAGAATTCTTATTTATGAAGATAGGGAAGCTGCATGAGGACTGAGTCAAGTGGGTGAAAATTGAGCGGTAGACGCCACAAGCTTGAGATGCTTTTTACAAGTGAGAATGGTGCTGAATGAGCAGATCCATGAGTGCAGATCCATGCGCGTAAAAGGCCGTCTGGTATGGAAATAGAAATTTGTGAGTCGTCGATGTGTCGGTGTTAAACTGGCATGGTTGTAGAAAACAAAGAGAAGTCTGAGGTCAGCTCTTCAAGCAGTTGTAGAGGGCTGGGGTTGCAGCGCCATGAGGAACATGTGCTTAGCATGGGCAAGGCTGTGGGTTCATTGCCTGGCACTGCAGAAACAGCAGGAGAAAAGACTGGGAGAAGAGAAAGAGTCATCAAGGAAATGGAGGAGTGTGGGCTGTGAGGAAAGGGGCTGTAATGCTCAGCTTTGTTCAGTGCTGCTGATGTATCAGTGAGGTTAAGGCCTGAAACTTGGCCTTTGGATTTGAAGAGTGTCATTGGGAGTTTTGTTAAAACTGATTTCAGGAAACTGATTGGCTTGAAAACTGACTGGAATGGGTCTTAGAAAGAGGGAAGAAATGATGGCACCTGCCTATAATCTCTGTATTTGGTAGGCTGAGGCAGGAAAGTTGCTGCAAGTTTGAAGCCAGCCTGGGCAACATAGTGAGTTCAAGGCCAACCTGAACTACATAGTGAGAGCCTGTCTATTTTTTTAGAAAAAGAAACCTTTTCCAGTGCTCTTTACTGCAGATGTGGGCGCAAATGTGTGGGTAACATGAAGGGAAATGGAGTCAAGAAAAGATTTGTTGTTTTGTTTTTAAAGAGTTGGAGAATAATAGCGTGTTGCGTGCTGGTGGGGTGAGCCAGTAAGGAAAGAGCAAGCAGGAGAGCAAGGTAGAGAGTGTGTTTGGCTTAAGGAGGCACAGGACCAGGTCACGTGAGGAGCGCAGCACAGTCACGTGACATGGAATGTGAGAAATACTCTCAGACCATCTCTGGAGACCCCGTGGGATGGGAAGAGATTGGTAGCAGTTCTCTTTGGATTGCTTCTGTTTTCTGAGTGAAGTGGGAAGTGAAAGAAAGTCAGATGAAGAAGGATTGGAACTTTATGGAGAGGAGCTAATAAATCTAAGAGAATGAGAAGATGCAGTAGAGAAACAGTGGGATTTTGGAGCACCATTAAAAAGCATCTGCGGTTCATGATCAGGATTTTAAAGGAACTCCAGTGGGCATTGTTTTGTTTTGCTAGTTGTGTTGACAGTGTGTAGGCGGCCATAGAGTACACTGGGAGCAAAATAACTCCTGCAGCTAGAGATTGCCTTCCTCTCCTGTCTCCACCCTACTTGTTTTCAGAATGATATAAAAGAAGTAGATTCTTCAGGAGTTAGCAAGAGTTCACTTAAACTAAAAGGTGCTGGAGGGAACCTAGGGAATTTTGGTGATAAAATTCTTCAGGTTTGGAAGTGATGATGTGATTTTTTTTTTTTTTTTTTTTATGGCTAGTGGGTCATGTAATTTCCTTCTGCCTGCCTAGTTGAAGGACATTCACCTGAATACTGAGTTTTAAAAAACAGATGGTACATTAACATCTTTTGTCTTAAAAGAAACACAATAATAGGCACATCTCAGGTTCACCACCACTGCCCCTAGGGATTCAAGTAGAAGCCCAAGTGGATCTTTCTAATTAGAAATAATTTCAGGAGGAGGAGAATGAGAAGGGCCCCTCGCGGGGCCCCCGCCCGGCCCGAGCGGCACTGGCGCACAGGCTTGGAATCAGGAACAAACACCACCACCACCAACAACAACCCCCCCCCCCCTTGCAACCTGCTGTTTCGGAGGTCTGGCTAGATTGATAGCAACCAAGGAACATCAACCAACTTTTGTTTTGTAGATTTGGCCAGGCCTCTGGTCAGCAACCCAAGCGTCTCTTTACAGCAGCCATTGTAGCAAGGATGGGGGATTCTCTTCTGCCTTGTCTTTTATTATTAATAAAATATTTTAAAAAATAGTAATTTCAGGTTTATTGAATGGTTGAAAGATAGTATGAAAAATCCTTGAAAACTTTTCATCAGTTTTCCCCAATGTACCACTTTCTTTCTTTCTTTATTCTTTCCTAGGATATTCCTGATTCATGTTTCATAATGTTTTGGAACAGAGTTGTTGATAGTAGCCTGTTACAGTGTATCTTTTCACTCTTCCTATTTGTGCTGAGAATCAACTTTTTACCTTATCTTGCTTTTTTGGAATTGTTTTTTGTTTCTTTCTTTCTTCTTCTTTTTTTTTTTTTTTTGCCATTACCTTTATTTTTTTCCTTTGAGTTTATTCTTTCAGTATATTGTTAAATTTGGACAACAGCTCATCAATTTTCAGCCCTTGTTTTCTAGTGTAATCCCTTAAGGCTATACTTCTCCCTTGAGCATGGTTTAGACTGCATTGTACAAGTTTGAAATGCATGTAATTTTCATGGTTCATGTCTAAGAATTTAAATTTTTTTTTTTAAAGACAGTGTCTTGCTTTGTAGTACAAGCTAGATCTGAGCTCACTGTGTAACGCAGGCTAGCCTTGAACTCGCAATGATCCTCCTGTGTCAGCCTCTTGAGTGCTGGGATTACAGGCCTGTGCCACCATGCCTAGCAAGAATTTTAAATTTTTAATCATGACTTTTTTCTTTGATTCTCAAAGTAGTTTCAAATATCGAAGACTCAATTTTATTTACATTGTGTTAATTGCATTGTGGTTGGTGAATATGATCTGCGTAATCATCTGAAAGTTCATTGAGTCAAGCCTTATGATCAAGTGTATGATCAACTTCTGTAAAATGCCCCATGTGGGTTTGAGAAAAACTAATGGCTTTTCTGTTTGTTACACGTAGAAATAGCCATATGTTCATTAAGTCTTGCTCATTGATGGTGTTGCTAAAACCTAAAAACCTTTCCTGGTTATTTTTTTAAAATTGACTTTTTCAATAAAGTAAGAGAAATGTATTAATCTTGCACTGTGAACCTAGTTTTATCCACCCTGTTAATTTTTACGTATTTTGGGCCTGTTTTATTTGGTTAATCTTATTGTTATAGCAGTTGTAGATTGGCTGTAATTGTGTTACAACATGCTTTATCTTCATTGATACTTAGCGTATGTTTTTTCTGATACTTCTTTTCATTAGACATTTTGTGGGATCCCTTATTTATTTATTTATTTGGTACTAGAGACCGAACTCACAACCTTGCACCTACCAGGCAGGCGCTTACGCCACTGAGCTAAATCCCTGGTCCTATTTTTTGAGACAGGGTCTCACTATGCAGTTGAGTCCGGCCTTCAAGGGATGCCTTTTTTAAGTCCCTGTACCATTAACTATTTTGTGCTTTTATGCTTTAGGTATTTATCTTAGAAATATCTATTATCTTAGCTGGGTTTTGTTTTTTTAATTAAATCTGACTGTTACTTTTAATTGTATTTTAAATGGTCCATGCTTCTTGAAGCTTTTGGCTTTTGGTGAGAATTCATCACACTTCATTTTCTCTTCTGTGGCACAGCACCATTAAATCACATTGGATTTAAATGGGATTGTTTTAATGTTTTACATGTGCTGTCATCAGTAAGAGTATAGTGTGCAGTAACTAGTGGATTAAAACAAATAGTGTAGAACTATTTCTTTGTTTTGATTTGTGTATGCTGGCTTTCATTTACTACCATGCATGCAGCTCTGCCCCTGTTGTTCTTTTGAGACAGAGCCTCTGCTTCGGTCCACCCTGCTGGCCTCGGTCTTGTGACCCTTCTGCCTTCACCTCCCAAGTAGCTGAGATTACGGGTGTGCACCACCACACCTAGCTGAAACTATTGTTATGTAGTTATCATGAAATTATTTCCTCCTTATATTAGTGGGTAACTGAAACCATCCTTAAAAAATCTTTTTGTTTTAGTCCCAGAAATCCTGGATAGAAAGCACTTTGACCAAGAGGGAGTGTGTATATATCATTCCAAGTTCCAAGGACCCTCACAGGTATGCGTTCTTTTATTTCTTTTGGGTTTTCCAAAAATTTAGATGTGAATTGTATTTCTGTTTATTTATTGAAAACAAATGATTAAATTATTTGTAGTTACTGTTAATTTTGATAGTTACTGTTAATTGGTATCTTGGGAATGGGAGAAGTAGACAGTATTTTAGATACAGTACTGGATTTTGGCATTCTCAATGACATTTAAAGCATAAAAGCTCTCCTTCAAGTGTTCCCCATCTCAGAACCTCAGTCATGCTCATGTATTAAAGAGATGTCGTTAAGGCTCTCTTTTAAAAAACATTCACCAATCTTGAGAACTTAAAAATGTTTGTATATCTTTTTGTTTTGGGTCGTCTATTGAATACACAGTGTTGGCTCATGTTAAGAAACCAATGTGAGGGCTGGGGATTTAGCTCAGTGGCATAAGCGCCTGTCTGGCAGGTGAGAGGTTGTGAGTTCGGTCCCTGTTACCAAAAAAAAAAAAAAAAGAAAGAAAGAAAGAAAAGAAAGAAACCAATGTGACCCTCACAGTCTGTTTTTTTTTTTTTTTTTAACCCCTTCTCATTTCTGTGCCAGGCATCAAACCCAAGGCCTGCCTGATGGTAGGCAAGTGCTGCACTGCTGAGCTTCAGCCCCAGCACCTTAATAGTCATTCTTTTTGTTTGTCATTATGTGGTTGATAGCTCTCCATATAGAAAACCTGTCATCAGAGGCCATGGATAGCTCTGATTTTTTGTTTTTGTTTTTTTTCTTCAAAGTGGCTTTTATATTGGGGAAAAATTATCATTTTAAAGAAACTAGACTGTGTGAGAGATATTTGCTTAAATATTTTAAAAAATAGTTTAAAGTTTTTCTCTGAGAACTAAAAATAAGATAAAAACTTAATACAAATTATAGATATTATATGCATTTCCTAGCCACATAATAAAGTACCTCTCTTCACAAGCAGTTGAGTTGGCAAAGACATGTGCAAGAATTTTGGATCTTGTTACCTTTCCCATCTTCTGTCAAACCTTGTTCCCTGTCAGATTGTCTTTCTTCAAGTTTTACTTTTGCTAGGTGCATTATTCTTGCAAAAACTGGTTAAATGGCATGATTTAAAAAAAAAAAGTTACCTCTTTTAAGTTACAGCATCTCTCACTATTCTTTTTTTTTTTTTTTTTTTGGTACCGGGGCTCGAACTTACAACCTTGCGCTTGCCAAGCAGGTGTTTGTGCCACTGAGCTAAACCCCCAGCCCCTTTCTCACTATTCTTATTCATAGTGAGTACTGGTAAAAGTTTGCTGAAAAGAATTTTCCAAAACAGACACAGCCTTTTGTCATATCAGCCCACCATTTCTTTTTTTTTTTTTTTTTCCGGCACCAGGGATTGAACTCACAACCTCGTGCCTGCCAGGGCCGGCGCTTAAGGCACTGAGCCAAACTCCCGGCCCTGGTTTTTTGAGACAGGGTCGCACTATGTAGCTCAGGCCGGACTTGCGCTCGCGTTGTAGCCCAAGCCGGCCTCGAACTCACAACGCTCCACCTACTTCAGCCTCCCGAGTGCTAGGATTAAAGGCATGCGCCACCACGCCCAGCTCCAGCCCACCATTTCGATTTAGCATTTCTTTCTATTTTAATCTTCCCTCTGCATAGCTTTTGTTTTAAAATATTGCTGCATTCTATGTGTAAAATGCATCTGGTTTTAAATAAAATGTTAAATATAATTTTCATTTTACAGATATTTTGTAAGAAAGGTAGTTAATATTGTTAGTGTATATATCACAATTTTTATGTCTGTTCTTTTATTGGACCTTTGAGTTGTTTTCAGGTTTAAGCCTTTACAAATAAACGTTAGGCCATAATGAATATTTTTGTGGATAAAATATTTTTAAGAATGTAAGCCTCCCTCCATTTATGTAATGTCAGAAACAGTATACATTATCACTAATAATGAATAAGAATGCTTGCTTTACTAAATACTGGCTCGAGTAACACGTTCCATCACTTCAAGAAAAAGTGAAGTAGAACCACATACACACACACACACACAATCCCCTTTTTAGGCCAGGTCTCACTGTGTTGTCCAGGCTAGCCTTGAACTCCTGGATACCAGTAGTCTTCCTGACTTAGCCTCTCAAATATTGGGGCCAGGAATAGGCACATGCTATTATACAAGAGTCTTATTTTTATTTTTAATTAACAGTAATTGTCATTTTAGGGTTATGGTTATGTTTTTATACATACACACACTTTTTTTTAATTGGTGCTTGAATCCAGAACTGTTTACACAGAGCTGCCTCCACAATCTTTTTTTCTTTTCTTTTCTTTTCTTTTTTTTTTTTTTTTTTTTTTTTTTTTTTTTTTTTTTTTTTTTTTTTTTTTTTTTTTTTTTTTTTTTTTTTTTTTTTTTTTTTTTTTTTTTTTTTTTTTTTTTTTTTTTTTTTTTTTTTTTTTTT
>RJWM01002073.1:18558-92529 GCA_004363535.1 Dasyprocta punctata | reverse complement strand
TTTACTTGATTACTAGTGAAATCTTTGGTATTTTAAATAAGTTCTGTGAATTTTTTTTAAGTCTTCTGAGATCATTAGGTAAGCTTAGTGTCTTTTCATAGAATCAGTAGATTCTGTGATGCATTCTGATTTTTACTACTTACTAAACATATTTGTTAGTTTGACATCATCAGGTCACATAACTGGTCATTTATAAAGATGAATTAGAATTTAGATCTTAGTTCAGTGTGTCAATTCTAAAGTAAAACACTTTCTTCCAGAGGAAGTTATGGTTTCACATTATTAAAAATAGATTATATTATCAGTAAAAAATTCATTTTGTATAATTATTTTTTAGATTACTTTGTACAAATAATAAAAGCAGTTGTCAGGTGTTAAATCTCAAGATGTTATTAAATATCTTCAGCTGGAATCTTTCCTATGAGGCATAATTTTTTTTTTTTTTTTTTTTTTGCGGCACCAGGGATCGAACTCACAACTTCTCACCTGCCAGTCAGGCGCTTAAGCCATTGAGCCAAACTCCCGGCCCTAGTTTTTTGAGGCAGGGTCGCACTATGTGGCTCATACTGGCCTTGCGCTCACATTGTAGCCCAAGCCAGCCTCCAACTCATAGTGCTCCTCCTACCTCAGCCTCCCAAGTGCTGGGATTAAAGGAGTGCGCCACCATGCCCGGCTTATGAGGCATAATTTACAATCAAAGTTAGCTGCTCACTTTCTATACTAGTTGGATTTTTAAATTAATTTTATATAAATAATTTATGTACCTGGTTCAAACTTTTTTTTTTTTTGGAACTGGGGCAAGCGCTTGAGCCACTCACTGAGCTACAGCCCTGGCCCCTACCTGGTTCAAACTTTGCAATGTTGTAAGTGAAATTCTCTTCTCCGCGTCTGTGCTTTAGCTGTAAATTGTCTGTACCATAATAATATGTATTATCTGTTCCTTGAGATACCTTCCAGAAATAGATAGTCTTAGCGTGTGCAGGCAGATGGTTGTATATCCTCTTCTTCCCTTAAAATACATACTGTTTAGCCCGTTGTCTGATTTGTTATGGTGGAGCTTACTACTTTGTTCTTCATTGGTGCATGTTTTATATCAGAATCATTTGTTTTAGTAGCTTCTTATTAATGAATATTGTAGTATTTTTAGGTTTTCTCTGTTAGAAGAAATTAGTGCAGTGCGTTATTACCTTGTGCATATACTTCAGATATGTTTTAACCCTTATTTTAGAACTAGAATTAGCATGTAAGGAAGTTTGTGTTTTATTTTAGGAATATTTTCAAGTTGCTCTCTGTAGAAATAGTGTTACATATTCCTACCAGCACATATGAAACTTTCTTCATATTTTCATGAAGATATTGACCTATAATGCTTTGAAATACCTTTGCTATTCAAATCTCTTTTCATATGTATGTTAATGTGAACTGTCTGTTTGCATAATTTTCTTTTTTATATATTGGATTTTTAAAAATTGAGGAAGTTCTTTATGCGTTTGTGGAACTAGCCCTTTGCAAAAATTTCTCAGTTTGCTTTTAGACTTTACTACTGGTAGATTTTGTACCTATAAATGTTATGTTTTTAGGTAATTAAATCTGTCTTAATTTCTAGATTCTATGTTAAAACTGATTATATTTAAAATGTGGAAACTTGAGTTTTAAGTTTATTTGAATGTAAAAATTAAGGTATATACTCTGGTTTCTCTTCAGATCATATAAATCTTTCGCCTTTTACTAAAAAAAATTAGGGTATACATGATCTTTGACATCGACTAAAAAATTAAGTTAACTATATCGTTTTCCTTGGTTTCATATTTTTGTATCAATTTTATATAGTTTAAAAGTTTGGCTTAACATAAAAATTTTTGATGTAATGATTTATTTGCCTTTTAATATTTTATAGATGCCTTCCAGGATGTCAAATATGTCAGCAACTTGTCAGGTATGTTTACTATAACTATGCTGCACAAAATTGGAAAAGTAAACAAAACTAATATGTTAGAAACACTAGTTAGATACAGTGGACTAAAACGCACATCATATTATATTTGAACCTGGAGTTGGGAAAGCAGGTATTGCTTTGAAACTCAGGTAAAGCTTTGAGTTCTCAAGTTGGGTGTGAGCAAAGGCAGAAGGAATGGGGTTTCTGCTGGAGAGAGCAGCTGTGGGAGGCCCTGACAGTCAGTCAAAGATGTTTCAGTTCTAGGAACCTACCAAATGGGAGAGGTAAGACGGGATTGGAGAGTCTGAGCCTGGGAAGTAATAGAGACCAGGTCATCTCAGTGCTCTGTAGCCACGCAACGTATTTTTGCTGTTTTATTTAAAGGAATTAGATAAGTGAGTGACATGCTGGATTTTCTTTTTTGTTTAGTTTTGTTTTTTGTAAGAGCAGTTGGTATTTTGAGAAGATTGGGTTAGGAGGGGAAAAAGGCCAGTTCAACAGTTTTGGAGTAATTGTGGCAAAAACTGAGATCCTGAATTAAGATAGTGGCTGTGATGATGAAGTGAATTAGATATACTTGAAAGGATTACTGAGATAAATACAGTAGGGTGTGAGGGAAAGAAGATTTGAGTGTGGAACTCAGATTTCCTCCCTAAGAAACTGAATAAATAGTAGTAATAATTCATTAAGGTCTGAAACAACAAAAGAAGAAGAGAAAGTCTGGTTGGAGGGCTGCAAACATAAGTGGATAGAATGAATTTATTTTTAGTTACATCGTTTTTTATGCAACTGGGTGAAAGTAAAAGAAAACAAATTTGGCAGTCTTCTATTTGCCCCTGCATTTACTCAGTCTAGTCTCATTCATCACTTCCTACAGATGGGAAATTCATGTGGTATCTTACCTTAGGTGGAAGAGCTTCCTTTAGCATCTCATTAAGTGTCGCTATACTGGAAATGTAGTTTTGCAGTTTGGTTCGTCTGAAAATATTTTACTTTCAAATTTAAAGAATACTTTCACTGACTATAGACTTCTCAGCTGAGTTTTTTTTTTTTTTTTTTTTTTTTTTTTTTTTTTTTTTTTTTTTTTTTTTTTTTTTTTTTTTTTTTTTTTAATTCCAGCATGTAAAGGATGTCATTTTATCTTCTGGCTCTTGTTTCTGCTGTGGAGGCAGCTGTCATCAGTGTTGTTTTCTCCCAGTATGAAATGGGGCTATTTGAAAGGTTTTTTCCTTTGTACTTTTGGTTTTCAGCAGCCTGTCTGTACTGTGCCTGAGAATGGTTCTTTTTGCACATACTCTTCCTACTGAACTTACTCTTTAAATATCTGGTAGTTCAGAAATTTTCACCTAATCGGGAAGATTTTAGGCATTGTTCTTAAAATATTTTGCTACCCCATTTCTCTCTCTTCCCCCTGGGATTCTAGTTACACATGTATTACAGTATTCCGTGTTTTCCACAGGTCACTGTGGCCAACTTTGCCTGCCTGTTGCTTACTTTCTACTGACCTTGTTTATCACATTAGTTATTTTCTGTTTATCTTTCTTTAGGTTCATTAACTGTTTATTTCTTGAATCACCAATGTTATTTTGCCTGTCCAATGAACTTTTCACACATTATATTTGTCAGCTTTACAATTTCTGTTTGATCTCTGTTAGTTTCGTTTCACTGCTGAAGTGCCCTGCTTGTGTCCACATTTTGACCATCTGTTCCTTAGTCCTTGAACATAATTTATATTACGTACATTAAAGTCTTTATTTACTAATTCCATTATCTGCACTATTTAGAATCCATTTCTATTTTTCTCTTGGTAGTGGATCTGGATCACATTTTCATGTCTAGTAATTTTTTTAAATTATAGATGATCTACGGTGGAGGTCTTGATTCTGTTATCTCCTTTAAAGAGTGTTCAGTTTTGATCTGGCTGTTGGTTAAATTATTGCTAGATTCATTTGTCCTGTGGGGTGTGATTTTCTTCTTTGTTGGGGCAATTCTATTTCTATTTTGAACTTTGTCTAAGTTGCAGGCCTTATTTTGAAGATGTAGCCTTTTTGAAGGTTTTGACTGAATGTTCAAAGTACTCAGTGATGTCTTTCACTCTAAACATAACCATAGTGAGTCCCAGACTGCAAGCCGGGGCTGAGACCCACAGTAGGGGATATTTGCGGGCGTCACAAAGTCTTGCGTGACATACACACACCAAGGGCCCATGGGGAACCCTTATGTGAGTTTCTTTTTCTTCTCTCTGGAGTTCCTCTTCTCTGATGTCCTGCCGCAAGTTCCAGTATTTCTGTTCTCTGCTTCCCTGCCATGGCAGCACCTGCTCACAGTGGCTAAGGAGTCTCCCAGGCTGTGTGGTCCTGCGGTTAGCATGGTGCGTATATGGTATCACCCTCACTTCAAGGGCAGTAGCCCATGCTGTGACTTAAGCAATGTCTGAAGGCAGCTGTTGTACGTATTTTGACTGCTGCTGCGTCAGGAGTCCCCAAGACTCTCCTAAGGTTCATTGATAAGCTAGAGTGAATCACAGGACAGCTTGTGCTGCTCATTGGCACCACCTCATAAGGATTATGTAATCGATATGGAGGAAGTTGCCTGAAAATGTTCTTAGTGAATAGATGGTGAGTTTTTCTGCATCTATCTATATGATTGCCAGTTTTTCCATTCATCTTATGATACGGTAAATTTATTTATGACTGTTGGAGCATTCTATTCCCACAATGAACTCGCCTTGAAATAGATTTTTTAAAAATATACAGCCAGGTTCAATTTGATAATATTTTATGAAAGATTTTTGTGTTTATCCTAATGAGGCTACTGGTCCTGTTTTATCTTGTAATGCTTCATCCTTTGTGAAATCAGGATGTGTCTTAGCTTATAAAATGCCTTGGGAAATTTTCTGTTCTGTTCTTTGGAAGAGTATGTGTAGAATTGATTCTGTTTCCTCTTAAATATTTGGTGAAATTTGCTAGCAAAGCCATCTGGCCTTAAATTTTCATTGTGAGAAGGTTTATTAATTATCAGGACACATGCTGTCTAGGACTAATGTAATCCTTGTAGTTATTTAGAACTCTGTGTGTGTGAGATCTCTCCACTCTGGCCCATGGAAGCCTAAACTGTTCTCTGCTGTTTATGACCTTCAGAAATTGCTTGGCATACTACTGTCCAGTAGTTCTTACTTTTGCCTTTAATAGTTTATTCTTACATAGAAGACTCTGCAGGTATTTGAAACTCTTTGTAGTTCTCTTCTCCTTTTGTTTTCTGTATAACAAACTCTTAACTGCCTCCGCTTGCTCAAATGGATCTGAGTTTAAGATTTTTATCAAACCAGTGAGTCTCTCGTGGCTGTATTAGGTTCCAGTTTCTTGCATTGTGGTCCAGTGTGTACTTTCAGGCAGAATACTGTCCCTGTTTCTGCCTCAGGCCTTAGACAAATGCAAGACCACCTTTTGATCAATTTGTGTTTTCTCGAATTCTGTATACATGGAATCATATAAATGGGTGCTCTTTGGCATCTGGCATCTCAGCACGATGGTTTTGTGATTCATATGTATTGTTGTGTCTGTTAGTGGTTCATTTCATTCTGTTGCTGAATGTGATTTCTGTTGTGTGGCTATAACACATTTTGTAGATACCCTAGACTATATTTGGATCATCATGTATCATCTTACACTAATGTAGTAATAATGTTTCAGTCCTGGCATAGATACTTGATAGACCAAAATAAGTAAAACTTTTCATTACTCTTCATTAGTTTATTCGTTTTAATTCATTTTTTCATTCTGATTTTTTAGAATGTCTTTATAATCTTAACTTTTTCCCACTAGGTGTTTCTGTGGTCGCTTGGTCAAGCAGCATGCTTGTTTTACTGCAAGTCTTGCCATGAAATACTCAGATGTGAAATTGGGTGACCATTTTAATCAGGCAGTAGAAGAATGGTCTGTGGAAAAGCATACGGAACAGAGCCCAACAGATGCTTATGGAGTCATCAGTTTTCAAGGAGGTTCTCATTCCTACAGAGCTAAGGTATTTCACATAACTTTTTTTTTTTAATTTGTCTCGTTATCTGAATATAGTAAACATTTCTGTATTCATTTAATTATTATAGTGTTGCAGATTGAATGCTGGGCCTTTGCATGCTAAATAAGCTACTGCATCAGCTTTTTTTTTTGGGACAGGAGCTTGCTAAATTGTTCAGGTTGGCCTGGAACTTGTGAATCTCCTGTCTTAGGCTTCTGAGTACCTGTGATTACAGGAAGCTAATAATATTTATTATTTAACAATGACAGAGGCTAGTTTTTCTGAAAGAACAGCTGAACTGCCCTTACTCCCTTTAGCTTTTGATCTTTTCTTATGTTAAGTAATAGGTGTCTTTTTGGGCATGGGTGCTGCGTGCCCTTAACCCTCGCTACTTGCAAGGCCTAGGTGGGAGAATCTTTTGAGCCCAGGAGTTTGTGACCTAACAACATAGAAGACCTAGTCACAAACAAACAAACACCGAACAAAGTGTCTTTTTTAGCAGTATATGGTTGGCTTTTTTTTTTTTTTTTTTTTTTCTTTTCTGGCACCAGGGATCGAACTCACAACTTCACGCCTGCCAGACAGGTGCTTAGGCCACTGAGCCAAACTCCCAGCCCTAGTTTTTTGAGGCAGGGTCGCACTATGTAGCTCAGGCTGGCCTTGCACTCATCTTGTAGCCCAAGCTGGCCTCAAACTCACAACGCTCCTCCTACCTCAGCCTCCCCGAGTGCTGGGATTAAAGGCGCGCGCCACCACACCTGGCTAGAGTATATGGTTGGTTTAAAAAAATTTTTTTTTAAATTTTATTTTAAAGATAGTAAAATCTAACAAAACATAACAGAACAAAGTCAATCAAAACAAAGCAGTAGAACTGGTACAGAACTTCAAAGCAGGATACTAGGAAAATAATAGCTACTACAGTACATCTTGTTATTTTGACAATAGTTGACCATTCCATCAGGTATAATAAAATCAAACCAAAAGCAAAACAGAATAAATCCAAACAGAATATTGAATAAAGCAAAATAATCAGAATAAAGTAAAACACTGAGAACACTATTGGGCTTCAAAGACAAGATAGAAGGGAATCCCCCATATTTGCTACATTGCATACTGTCATCCTCCCAAGAGATGCTCAGACTGCCCCAGGCCTGAAAAATCAACTAAACAATACAAGCATTTAGTTGCCTTATGTACCTTAGTTGCTATCAACTGAGGTTGCTTACAGGGGTGGGGGTGGGTGGGTGGTGGGTGGTTGTAGATTCTCAGCCTGCGCAGCAGTAGGCGCACGGCAGACACAGGTCTTTCTCTTCCTGGAGTCCATGCTGCTCGCGCCACTCACCAGGAAGGCTGGCTAGTTGTCTTCTGGTTGGATCCTCCCTGACCCAACATCTAGCAGCACAATTTGTAACAGCTAGATCTTGAAAACAACCTAAATGCCCATCAACTGAGAAATGGATAAAAAAGAAGTGGTGTTTTTATACAGTGGAGTACTACTCAACCATAAAGGTTTTTAAAATCTAAACTCTTATATTTGAGTTTAAAAATTACCATCATATTATGAGTTATCTATTTGTTTCACTTTGTTTCCTTTTGGATTTTTTTATTGTCTGCTTTCTTTACTAACATGCTATTTAATCCTTTTTCTATTCTTTAGAGTACTACTGCTCTTATAATAATAAATGCTATAAAGTGCATTTTAACTTGTTGCTATCACAAATGAGTACTTTTACCAGGTCCTCTGCAGTGCAAGAGTGTGTAGAATATTTGTTTCTCTTGTGACTTAGGTGTGTTTGCTAGCATGAGTCTTTATTCTGTGTGCATTAAACCCCACAACATATTCTTAGTCATTTAGATTAAAGCATAACCTTTGTGTTGTTTTGCCTGTCTCTCCATAGTGAAAAAGATAAGCAGTTCATTATTTCCAAGTTTCCTTATTCTCGTAGGCTTGTGTTTTCTTGAATTCTGTATACATGGAATCATATAAATGGGTGCTCTTTGGCATCTGGTTTCTCTCAGCACAATGGTTTTGAGTTTTATGTGTTATTGTTGTATCTATTAATAATTCATTTCATTTTGTTGGTGAATATGTTTTCATAGTTCTCTGATGCCCCCAAACATACACTATTTTTCTTCTGGTTTGTGTAGTTTCCAGAGGCAGTTCACCCAAAGTGACCTCCTGTGTCACTGTTGGATGTGGAAATCCTTATCTATTCCTAACCTAGTTGTTTTACTTTATATACCCAAGCATAACAATCAGTTAAGTAAACTGAATGCAGACAGATTTAGTGTAGAACAAGTCCTATGTATATAACAATCTTTTTTTTTTTTTTTTTTTTTTTTTTTTTTTTTTTTTTTGCGGCACCAGGGATTGAACTCACAGCCTCACGCCTGCCAGACAGGTGCTTAAAGCCACTGAGCCAAACTCCCTGCCCCAGTTTTTTTGACGCAGGGTCGCACTATGTGGCTCAGGCCAGCCTTGCACTCAAGTTGTAGCCCAAGCCGGTCTCGAACTCACAACGCTCCACCTACCTCAGCCTCCCGAGTGCTGGGATGTATATAATAATCTTAAGGGATCCTGAAACCTACTCAGTTTTGGAGAATTCTGATTTTATTTTTTTAAGGTTCATTTGTTGTTAAAAGGACTTTGTTGTGTTTCCTCTCTGTAAAGGAATAGGCAATATACCATTTTTGCGGGGAACTTCTTCGATACAATTTAAAAATTGTATCTTGTAGCATCTGAATATTTGAAGTTTTTATTTAAGCATGTGTATATGTGCTTTAGACAAAGAATGAATTAAAGTGATTTTTCAGGTATGTTTTGTGATGTCATTTTTTTTTTTTTTTTTTTTCCGGCACCGGGAATCAAACTCACAGCCTCACGCCTGTCAGACAGGCACTGAAGCCATTGAGCCAAACTCCCAGCCCTGGTTTTTTGAGGCAGGGTCGCACTACATAGCTCAGGCTGGCCTTGCACTCGCGTTGTAGCCCAAGCTGGCCTCGAACTCACAATGCTCCACCTCCCTCAGCCTCCCGAGTGCTGGGATTAAAGGCGTGCGCCACCATGCCCGGCTTCGTGATGTCATTTAAAAATTTTTTAAAAAATTCTTTTTGGTCTGACAGTGGGGATTGAAGCCAAAGCCTTTGTCCATACGAGGCAAATGCTGTGTTGTTAAGCTGCGTAGCCCTTCTATTTCAGTTATTCATTCATTCATTGGGTGTTATTGGGTCAAACCTAGGGCTTTGACACTGAGCTAGATATTTAGCCCCTACTTGTTTGGTTTTTTTTGTTTATTTGTTTTATTTTGAGACATGTCTCACTAATTTGCCTAGTGATCTTCCTCTTTTAGGTTTGTTTTTGTTTTTTTGTTTTTTTGGTTTTTTTTGGCAGCGGGGATCAAACTCACAACCTTGCGCCTGCCAGACAGGCGCTTAAGCCACTGAGCCAAATTCCTGGCTCTCACAGGTTCTTGGAGTGCTGGGATTATAGGAATGTGCCACATTACCTTTTTAATAGAATGATTGTTTAGAAACTTAACTGGTGGATCCATCTGAACACCATTTTTGTAGGGTTTCTTGTTTTATTTAGTTATTAATGTGCTGGAGATTGAACCCGGGGACTTACACCTGCTGAGTACATGCTTCACCACTGAGTTCACAGCCTCAGCCCTCCATTTAGGGTTGAGATTTTCTCATTATTTCTTCCTTTAATCAAATGCATTTATTTCCAGTGAAAGAAATAGTCATCCATGTTTAAAATATCTTTTAAATTTTACTGCATAGTCACAATTGTGTTATAAATGGTCTGGATCACTGGCAGAACTTTAAACAGAAAATGTAATATTTATTTCTCCACCAAGTTTTGGAAACTTCCATTTTTTCCCCTACAATTTTTCTCTTCCCTTTTCCAATCATCTTAACTGGTCCTTATGTTTCTCACTCATAGTTAAGGTAAGGCAGAAATACCGGGGATAAATTTGTAAACTAGGTTAATTGGTGATTGAGTATAAACAGAGTAACATTTGTATCTTTATGTTTATAGATATGGAGTGCCACTACATCTATAGACCTCACAGAATGATATTTCCAACTTTTTAAATTCACTTATGTGCTGGGCATGGTGGCACATGACTAATCACAGCACTTGGGAGGCTGAAGCAGAAGGATTGCCACTAGTTCAAGGCCAGTCTGAACTATGTAGTGAGACATTGTCTCCAAAAAAATAAAATCACCGGCAATTGTTTATGCCTGGGAATGTGGATATATGGAAAGGAGCCCATGAAATTTGTTCTTATGTAATCTGATTGAAGTATATTTTTTCCTAAAGTAAGATAATGTTGCTTTATGAAACTTGTGGGCAAATTTCAATTATTTTGTGATTTTAAAATATTTTTTATTTTAGTATGTGAGGCTATCATATGACACTAAACCTGAAATCATCCTGCAACTTCTGCTTAAAGAATGGCAAATGGAATTACCAAAACTTGTTATCTCTGTACATGGAGGAATGCAGAAATTTGAACTTCATCCACGAATCAAACAGTTGCTTGGAAAGGGTCTTATTAAAGCTGCGGTTACAACTGGAGCCTGGATTTTGACTGGGGGAGTAAACACAGGTAATATGATTATATCAGTTTTCTTTAGTGTACTTGATGATTTTTATAATACTAATAAGACATTCAAAACAATAGTCAACACTGAATTTGGTTTGCCTATTAAGTAATGTACAATTCCTGGATAAAAAACTGAACCTATGTGATTATCATTTAAGCCTAAAAAACCATGCACCTCAGAATTATGATTGGCTAGCTGCAGGCCATGTTCCAAATCTGGCCTTGCCCTTGGTTTTGTAAATAAAGTGTTTTGTTTGTGTGTAGTGACACTCATTTGTTTATGAGTGGTCTGTAGCAATTTTTGTGTTACAGTAAGAGAAGTGAGTAGGGTGACAGAGATTGGCAAATAACCTAGCAAAACCTAAAATCTTTGTTTGGCCTTTTAGAAAATCAATTGCTAGTCATAGTATGGAGCAATGTGTAGATAATTACAGTGTCTGCCTACTGGTAAATTGACAGAATGCTAAGCAACGCATTGCCTTAGCCGGTAAAAATGTTAAAAGGTATTTTTCAAAAATTGTTTAAAATACTGTTTCATTTAAATATACAGATTGACTTTGCAGATGACAAATTAATTTATATGTCTATAGCAAACAATTATTGACTTAAATGAACTTGCAGACATCTAATTAGTTAGCAACTCTTTTGAGCCTCCTTTGTCAGATACTTTTTGGGCTGTTGAATATATGTCATTCCACAAAACAGACATGCTACTTAACTTCATGGAGAATAAATGGCAGTTGGAGGTTCAGACATTAAACAGATGACTGAGTGATGTGTGATATGTTTGATGATTGTAAGTGCTGTGCACACATGGGATAAAGAGGAGAGCGAGAGACGATGGAAGAGATAGTATTTTGTACATGGTTGGAGAGAGCTTTACTGATAAAGTGACACTGAGGAAAGATGAAAGGGAACAAGGAATCAAGATATAAGAAAAACTTGGGGCAGAGCGTTTAAAGGAGAAGGAAGGACTGGTGTATTGAGAGAAGAGTAGGATTTCAGTGCAGCTCGAGTCCTAGAGGATGTGGTCAGAAGTTACTGCCATGTGGTGATAGAGGAAGCACAGTGAAGAGCAGGGACAGCAGACAGATGAGTGTATAAGGCCTTATCAAGCTGTTATAAGCACTGTGGGTTTTACTTGGAATCAGGGACGTTTTAAGCAGAGTTAAAGAGTTAAAGGTGGTTCCGATAACTTTTAATGGACTGTGAGATAGCAGGTAATAGGCCAGTGGGGATGCTATTTCTTTTGGGTTCTTTTGAGATTGGGTCTTGCCGTGTAGTTTAAGGTGGCCTTGAATTCACTGTGTAGCCCAGGCTGGCCTCACACTTGTGGTAGTCCTGCTGCTGCTTGTGTCATGTCATGCCTCATAGTTTTAGACACTAAACATTCTGGTATTAAAGTGTTGACTTGGTTTCTCCTGAGGTCTCTCTGTCTCTGGCTTGCAGGTGGTTACCTTCTTGCTCTGGCCTTCCTACAGACTCTGTGTATGCATCCCTGGGGTCTTTTTGTATTTGAATTCTTCTTACAAGAACACCAGTCAGATTGGATTAGGGTCTACCCTAAAGGTCTCATTTGAATTCAGTCACCTCTTTAAGGACCTTGTTCTCAAATAGACATTTTGAGGTATCAGTGGTTTGAGTTTTGACATACGAATTTTGGGGGCCACAATTCAGCCTATAATAAACGGTAATGAAAATTTATAGTAGTGCCTTTTTACTTACATTTTCAGTTATTCTCAGTTAATCATGGTCTGAAAATACTAAATGGAAAATTCCAGAAAAAAAAACATTTTGAAAGTTTTAAATTGTACCACAGTGAGTAACATGATGAAATCAATCTCATGCCATTTCTCTCCATCTTTCTTTGGATTGAATTGTTCTGTGTCCAGCATATCCACCCTGTGTATACCACTTCCCATTAGTCAATTATTGGCCATTTTGGTTATCAGATTGACTGTCAGATCCCCTGTCACAGAATTGCAGTACTGGTATACAAGACTGTACTCTTAGGTTTGGGGACAGACTGCTTATATACAGGTAAAGGGGAATGACTGTATATGTTCTTGAGAAGTGTCTTTTTTATTTCTCTCTCTTAGTTTTGATTCATTTGGAAAACTTTTTCTAGTTGTTTGTTGTGGATTTGCCTATAGTCTGGGCTCCTGGGTCATATTCTTAATTTATTCTAGATGATATGTAGAGAAAAAACAAAAAACTTGTTACTTAAGGAGAAACCCAGGAAAGGACTAGGCCTAACAGTATGATGAAATGTAGTTTTATATATGTTTCAGGCATTGGTAGTGAATTGATACTATGGGTTTTTTATTTTTATTTTTTGGTCATTGTGTATTTGTCAGCTTGCATTTATTGCTTTTAGTGTGTAAAGAAACATCACAAATTGCACTGTTATGGATTAAGAACAGCATTGTTCCGAATACATACTTTTTTTTTGCGGCACCGGGGCTTGAACTCATAACCTCACGCCTGCCAGACAGGCACTTAAGTCACTGAGCCAAACTCCTAGCCCTCCGAATACATACATTAAAAGAGTTTGAACTAAAATAATACTTTGCATGAACAGGTGTGGCAAAACATGTTGGTGATGCCCTCAAAGAACACGCTTCAAGATCATCTCGGAAGATCTGCACGATTGGAATAGCTCCATGGGGAGTGATTGAAAACAGAAATGATCTTGTTGGGAGAGATGTAAGAATGGTTTTTAAGATTGTTTATATTTGTATCGGGAGCCCAGCCAAGGATCCAGATTGTCTGTTTTAAGAATATGGCAAGAAAAATAAAAAACAAGAGACAAGTATAATACTCTGTCAATGATTGGGAAGTCAGTGTCTCTGGATCGGCCCTCCACTCCCAAAGCAGCCACTATTTATTAGGTGTATACAGTGATAGGTGAGGCTAGGAAGGGATTACAGTTCATCAGAAGATTCAGACTCAAAGAGAGTGTAGATGATCATATGCTAAGAAGGATTTCATCCTGGAGTATAATCCTGGGATGACTCAAATAGGTGTAGATGATCTCATGCTTAGACGAGTCAATGGGAAATCTCAGGTGGGTGGTACCAGTAATCCCAAACTTCCCTTTTATCCCATAGGGAAATATGCAAAATTAGCTATTGTGAATTTGCAGTCCCCAACATATTTGACTCGTGTAAATAAACTTAGAGCAAGAACAGTGCCAGTGAACTTAAAATATTCATGATCATGCCATACTTTTGAGATGAAAATGAAAAGATTTTCCTGTGTTTTCCCTCTGATCCTTTTGAAACACATTCCTGAATATAAATGATAGTTATTATAGTGTTTGTACATCTTGGTTTCTTTTATGTATAGTATTTAACATCTGTCCTTAAAATTTGAATGATTAAACATTAGAAATTATTATTACTGAAGGTAATCATCAAGTACTAGTGTATGAGTAGGTTAAATATAGGGATTTATATTTATCAAGGAACAATTAAAAAGAATTACTGCCTTACAACAATTTCAACTGGCATTAAATTTCTAATACCAATTTTAAAGATTCTACTTATGGCCAAAAAACTAACAATAAGACATTTTATTGCTTTTTAAAAGTGTTCTTTACATATTGCAGTATATTTACTTAAGTTTCTTAGTGCTGTGGATTTATTTACTTTTTACCGCTTCTCCTTTTGCAGTAAGGATCAAGATGTAATTGTGTGATTCAACCCATAATGATTAATCTTCCAACTTAAAATTTGTACTTTTTGATATGTTCTTTATTGTTTTCCGTTTATTTCTGAATGTGAAATAGAACGTAACTTGTGTTCAGAAGTTTAAAAAAATGTGTTTTACAGCATATTACATTTAGTGCTGCCCACTAACTCTTATGTTTGTTACTGTTTTAGGTGGTTGCTCCTTATCAAACCTTACTGAACCCCCTGAGCAAATTGAATGTGTTAAATAATCTCCATTCTCATTTCATATTGGTGGATGATGGCACTGTTGGAAAGTATGGGGCAGAAGTCAGACTGAGACGAGAACTTGAGAAAACTATTAATCAGCAAAGAATTCATGCTAGTAAGGGAATTCACAAATTTGTTAATGCTGAAATTGTGCTAGACTGTATTAGTAGCTATCAACATTCTAAAAAAGTAGTGTTCTTTGAAGTACAGTTTCCTTACATTGCAAGACCACATATAAGGCAACCAAGAATGGCAGATCTTAAATAAGATAATAAGACCTAGAAACAGAGGTCTCTGCCCAAATAGGTTTTAAGACCAAAGTCAGAGAAGGGAAGGGGAAAAAAAAAAAACAAAAAAACAAAACCAAAGTTAGAAAGGTTGATTGGACTCTGTTGCCGTTGTAAACTTACTGTAGCCTTAAGATTTTTAAAGTATTTTGGTGTGTGATATATTTCATTACATTGTTTTAAAATTCAAGATTGAAACAAAAGGAAATAAAGTTATTTTGTTACAAACAATCAGCTTGCTTAAAGTTTATAAAATGAATAGCTATCATTTTTTGGCAAATATGCCTTAAAAGTTGAAATCCTTGGAATTGGTTTTGCTCTCAACTATAGTTAAACTTTTTGGTTCAGCATGTAGATTATATTTCAGATAGAAGAACTCTTGTAACCATGGAACACCAACAAGGTGAACTTTAGGAAACACAAAATCACAAAATAGCACATTCTGTTTATGGTGGGATGAGAGCATTTATAAAAATTAGGAATGTTTTGTAACTCTGCAATTCACCAGAATTTTCTGTTTCTCACCACTCTGCAGGTGGCTATAAAGACAAAAAATGGCATTTGTCACTAAATTTTTTAATTTGCTCTTTTAAAGGTTTTGGAATTTTACTAATTAGTTTATTTGTGTTTCTGATTTTGTGGCACTGGGGATTGAACTCACAACCTCGCACCTGCCAGGCAGGCGCTTAAGCCACTGATCCAAACTCCTGGCCCTTGTTTCTGATTTTGTAATAAATTTTTATATTAGTGCCTTAACTTGTCTGGAATCAGAAGTAGGTATTTAAAAATGGATAAAGATGTATATTAGAAACTTAACTAATACAGTATCAAAAAGTAACCTAAAGAAACAAAGTGGTATTACACATTTCTTGTCAAGAACTCAATAAATACTCCAAGTGTTATTTTTCAGTGAACATACAAATTCTCCAGTGTGTGCTATAAATTATGTATTAGATTTTCTAATGTTTGGCATTTAAGTTAATGACTGTAATTTATGTTAGACTGTTGAGCAGTTGAGTACATCTTATGCAAGATTGTTTTGACTAAAAATAAATTTGACATACTGAATTTTGTCATTTTCTAATTAAGTTTTTACTTTATTGAAGGAATTGGCCAAGGAGTCCCTGTGGTGGCACTGATATTTGAAGGTGGACCAAATGTTATCCTTACAGTTTTAGAATCCTTGCAGGAGAGCCCCCCAGTCCCAGTGGTGGTTTGTGAAGGAACAGGCCGAGCCGCAGATTTACTTGCGTATATTCACAAACAGACAGATGAAAGAGGGTAAGTGTTGTGAGTGTGACACATTTTAATAACCTTATTAAAGAGGCTCGTTTTTGGAATTCAGATTCCTTTGAGTGTTTTATGAACATGAAAAATCTCAGGTTTAATACAATACTTTGTTAAGCCTGGAAGAAATAGTCTGACTCAGACATTATTGGTATGAATTATGATACAGTATAACTATCTTACTGAAAGACTTGTTTGCTACAGAGACACATGCCTTTTAAACCCCTATAGTTTCATTTCTGGAAATTGTTCCTACAGGTGTTTGAACAGCCATGAAAAAATATTTTGTTATCTTGTCATGGTTATTTGTAAGAATAAAGGATTTGAACAGGGCAGAACATCTGTTAAAAGAGGACTAGATAAATTGTGGCATATATATATATACACAATGGGATATTTTAGAGGTGAATAAGGATGGTATAGATTCACAATAATAGATTTATGAAGATTACCAAAACATCTACATAAAGAAAAGGAGATGTAAAAGCAGCATATATGTGGTGGCATTTCCTGTATAAAAAAAGAAAGGGGATAGTCCAGTGATGGTGAACCTTTTAGAACTTTCAATGATAAAAACAGCCTGCTGTGATATGCGTGCCATAGGTTCATCACCACTGGGGTAGTGGTTTGTATTTATGGAAAGAGATCTCATAAGGTATACTAGCTAACAGTGGTTTATGGAAAACTGAGATGAAACTGGTTAGATGGGAGAGAATGGAAAGGAGACTTTCATTGTGACTTCGTATTTTCGTATTTTCTATAGCCTTGTAAATTTATTACCCATTCATCAGAAGTAAAAGAAGTAGCTGTGTTCATGTTCAAGACATCTTGGTGAAATAATGCTTTATATATCAACATTTTAAGTAATCTTTATATAGTACCTTATTAAAATGTGAATATCAATATTGACATACATACTTTTTAGGGGAAAAAAGTTTTTGTGGTTTTTTTTTTTTTTTTTTTTTTTTGAATTTAGAAAAATCCTCCCAGCCAGGTGTGGTAGGACATACCAGTAGCCTAGCACTTGGGAGGCTGAGGCAGGAGTATCGCCGTGAGTTTGTAGCCAGTCTGGGCTATATCAGTGAGTTGAAGGCCAACCTGTGCTACTTACTGAGACCCTGTATCCAAAAAAAAAAGAAAAAGCTTGCCTTATTTATTTTTTATCCCCTTAAGAATTATAGTGGATGTCTTACGAAGGCAATAATGATACTGTCCAAAGTCAAGTTTTTAATATTAATATAGTATTCTTGAAGGTTTTGCATGGGTCCCTCTGTACTTTTTTTGATTCTACAGGTAGTGGAAAGAAATGTTTGAGTTAAATTATATTCCCTCTTATACCAGGAATCTTCTTGATGCGGCAGAGCCTGATATCATTTCAACCATCAAAAAAACATTTAACTTTGGTCAGAGTGAAGCAGTTCATTTATTTCAGACACTGATGGAATGCATGAAAAAAAAGGAGCTTGTAAGTATACTGCAGCAAAACTAAGACTTATTTATTCCGCAGCATGTTGTAAATTGGTGAACATCTGTTTTGATTTGAAATGAATTATTCATTTTCAGTGTTGGGGATCAAACACGGGGCATTGCATTGCACATGGCGGGGCCAGTGTGCTGCCGCTGAGGTGCATCTCCAGCCCTGGGGTTTAGAGTTTTGAATCTTTAACTGTGGAAAGAGTTTATTGTTTATTGGTCTTTTCAACTGAGCGGTGACAAAGAACAAATACTTTTTCTTTTTTTTAGAACAAGTATATTTTAATATATTGATACAATATATTTGCTCTTTTTGGAAAAGTTTCATAACTGTGGTATAAGATTATGTCCAGTGTGAAGAACGAACTGTAGGGAGTTGTTCATACCTTTTCAAGTAAGATGTGTGGGCAAAATTTTGAAGCAATTTCATTTTGAGTGAATTTCTAGGCTACTATATTAGAGATTAGTGCTCTTTCCTTTCAGTTATGTATATATGAAGTTTGGTTTTCAGAGAGAAAATGCTCAACAACTCTATCAGTAGATGATAGCTTGAATTGATCTGCTGTCTGCTTTTGTTGCAAGTTTTTGTATCCCTTGAAATGAAGTTGGCTGACATACTTATATTTGGGTTACCATAATCTTTTACTTTATGAAAAGTGTTGTTAGACACTTCTCAAATGGTGTTAGGTTTTGGGTAATTTAAGGAAATTTGCAGTGAAAAAGATTGAACAACAGAAACCAAAAAAAAAAAAAAAAAAAAAAGCCTCCTTATTCAAGAGTACATGGATTGACTAAGTGTTCACTTTGTGGAAAGAACAGCAAGATTTATTCTGAGACGTAATTACTTTGGTAACAGGCATTGTTAGCTATCGGGGACCCGGCCTAGATCCCCAATCTTCCGAACGAGTGTACGGCGAGGGCTTAAATAAATGAGACAAGTGGTATGATTTTAGGGCTCCAGGAGGATCAAAGCCCCTGCAGAGTTCTTGACTCTGCAGCTATCATGAGGGCTAAGACAAAGAGTTTTTCTGGATCACCCGTATATATTTTCAAATAGACAAAGAGAGGGGATACTGAGGGAGGTGCTGAGGGTGGTACCGGAACTGAGCAGGACTTGGAAGTCACTTAAAGGACATCTCCAAGGAGGAAGGAATGCCAGGAATAGAGAACTATGTTATCTTCAAAATGGCCTTTGTGATGGGACTGTGATGCCCTGCAGAGTACAAATCTTGCAGGGCAGTCTCTATTAACGTAATTGATTATGGAGCCAATATGTCCTCAGCTGCAACCTTTTTTACCTTGCCTTTTGAGGTTTCTCTGACCTCATTGGCCACTACAGGCCTCGGTCAGGACCAGTGATTCATAGAATTTCCTTACTATGAGTCAGCTCCCATCACCAGGCAAGTGGCCTAGGCCTAGGACAGGCTCGCAGATAAATAAAATGCTAATTAGTAAATTTTAAATCCTGCCCAGAACTGCTTCGTAGCAGTCTCCAACAGTTAGCTAGGTCCAAGACACTGTGTATAGTATGAAACTTGCCATTGTGTTTGATAAATAATAAAGCCTACTAAATTTCTGGTTTGTTTTGGTTTTGGGGGTTGAAGTGAACTTATTTCTGGACTTTTCCCCTGATACTAATCAGTCTGTCTGTTCCCCTCTCCATCCCTCCATGCGTGCATGTCTCTCAGTATGTGTATATATGAATACGTAATTCCCACACATAACAGTTTGTGATTGTGTTATGATGACTTACATTTAAGAATATAAAGGTATAATATTATAAATTTTTAAACAGATCACTGTTTTTCATATTGGATCAGACGAACACCAAGAAATAGATGTAGCAATACTTACTGCACTGCTTAAAGGTAAGGTTTTTATTTGTATGATCTTTAATTTATGGCTCACTTAGATAAGATAGAACATTTTAAAATTGAGAAGTGAATTTTTCAGTAAGTTCTTTGTGAAAGAAACAGTGTTGGTTTTCATTGGCAGTAAGTTAGCTTTTGTTTTTGTCTTTAGAACTTTTGAGTTTATAGCAAGGTTCATACTTCCTGATTCATTTAATTATCCCATTAAGAATGTGTCACTGCCAGGCGTGGTGCTACGTACCTGTATTCCCAGCACTTGGGCGGCTGAGACAGTAGGGTTGCCGAGAGTTCAAGGCCAACCTGGAATATACAGTGAAACCCTGTCTCCAGAAAAAAAAGAAAAAAGTGTTACGTTTTTAATTGGCTGAAAAATAAGTGTTTAAAAGTAGTGAAGAATTTAGTTGATGGAAATAAAAAGATTCATAAATGTGACTGTTTTTTATTCTGGAGAGAAAATTTTAAAACTAGGGTTTTGTCCAGGACTTAGGGATTCCTGCACACACTGGACTGTGAGTAGCTCCCCAGAAATGTCCAGCTGGTACAGCAGCATGGTGGAGAACGGGCACTGGAGCAAAGAACTGAGGGGTGTGGTAAGAGCAGAGCAGTAGGACACTGTCTTGTTATTCAGAAGGATTTCCCAAGTGTTGGACCACAAAAAATTGATAAGATATCACACATTTCAAAAATAAGGACTGTAATTAAATATATGTGATCCTGGGATCAAGAGCTTCTAAGTGTTAGGAAGCCCCGTGAGATGGGTCAGTCTGTGAGGTGACAGGGAAAGGGAGAAGATCATCCACATGGAGGTGGCACATTGCCGCATGCTTTGTGTGAGGTGGCCACTGGGCATGAGGAGGTCATGGTGCTTATCCCCTGTTAGCCCTCTAACCCTCTGGCAGGCTCCCCCCCCCCTTTTTTTCCCTGTTTTTTAAGACAGGGTCTGGCTATGCAGTTCACAGTCGCTTTGTCCTCTGTGTGTAGCCCTTCCTGGCCTCTTAACTCACAATCCTCTAGTCCCAGCCTCAAGGGTTGGGATTACATACAGGTGTGTGCCTTCAAGCCCAGCTTTTCCCTTCTTTTATAAGTGAGAAAACCACAGATACAAAAACTATAAAGAGCTGTTAGAAATTAATAAGAAAAAGATGAACTCTTTATGGAAAATGTGTGAGAATTTATGTAAAAGGTATTTGAGGTAGAATCTAAATGTCTGAAAGAAATGTGGAAAGATGGTCAACATTATAGTATAAAAGGAAATATAATTTTTTTAGAAAGAGCTTTTACTCCCTCTACTGGTAGATGGAGAAATGAGTATTCTTGTACCTTTGTGACAGCTAAAAACTTTTTGAAATTTTTCATTGTTTTCGCTTTTTTGGTGTTGCTTGTTTTGAGACAGGGTCTCACTGTATGGTTCAGGCTGGCCTTGAACTCACTATGTAGCCTAGGCTGACCTTAAAGCTGTGGCAGCCTTCCGGCCTGACCCTCCCCAGTGGTGAGATTGCAGGTGTGCCCCTCCAGACCCAGCTCTGAAACATTTTGGTAGTTAAGCCTTTTGTCAAAGCTTTGATGTTTGTATCCTTACAATCAGCTGTTTGGCTCTTCAATATATTTAAATAGTAAAACATGTACCCTAAAATTTATTTGGTGAAAACTCAAAGTAGCTTGAATATCTACTAGTAAAAATATTTCTCGATTAAATTATAGTTCACTTTTAGGAGGTATTAATATATGTGAAATAGGTCTGTATATACTCTTAAGGAATACTGAAGTATGCTAGGAAAGTGTATGTAAAGCAGGCAAGTCAACTCTTAGTGTAATATGGCCCCATTTTTCAGTGAATGAAGTATATGAATGAACCTATATATGCACAGAAAAATGCGTTCCTGAAAGATGTTTTCAGAATCTTAACAGTCGGTACTATCTCCATGATAGATCATCTTTGTTTCCTTCTCAATTTTCAGTATTTTGAATTGTTTGCTGTGTGGTTTCTGTAGTTGGAAAACAAAAGTCTTCTGTCTTGAGGTTTGACTTGCCTCTGAATGGTGACTGATAATCACCTGTGTGACTTTATTAAAGCACGGAGAGTGCTTTCACAAGTGTTTGCATTTTTTTTTCAAATCCATTTTATTCAAACTTAGAAAGATAAAAAAGAAGAAAACTACAACAAAATTTCAAAGCACATCAATCTGGAGATAACAATAAATGTTCGCATATTAATGAAGGTACACCTGACTCTTTTCTTTATTAGGTACTAATGCATCTGCCTTTGACCAGCTTATCCTTACATTGGCATGGGATAGAGTTGACATTGCCAAAAATCATGTATTTGTTTATGGACAGCAGTGGCTGGTAGGTAAATAATCAATGGACACAGTATAATTGTGTAATACACAGTGGGCCCTCTGGAAGCATAGATTCCATATCTATGGATTCAGTGCTATGTAGTTAGGCCTACTGTGATTGTATCTGTCCTGAACATGTATACAGTTCTCTCTCGGGATTGTTTCCTAAACAGTACACAACTCTGCGCGTAGTACTGACATTATACTAAGTGTTATAATTAATCTAGAGATGATTAAAGGTATACGGAGGTTATGCTTACGTTGTATCCAAGTACCACTCTTCTATAGAAGTAAGCTGAGTATCCCATGAATTTAGGTATCACAGGGAGGATCCTGGAGCCAACGTTCCATGGATACCAAGGAATGACTGTAGTAACAAAGTTATTTGCTGAAACAGTGACCTGACTTCACATTTTACCTTTCTGTCACAAGCACAAAACTAGTTTGGCTCAATATTGACGCAACATACAGATCCATTTTGGATTTAATCAGTTATTTGACACTTGATAAAACCTTGTTTTTTTTTTTTATGGGATATGTAGTTTGCTTGTTTTTTTTGTACCAGGGATTGAACTCAAAACCTTGCGCTTGCCAGGCAAGCGCTTATGCCACTGAGCTATATCCCCAGCCTGGATATGTAGATTTCTAACAGTTCTAAAATAGAAGAATACTTGGAACAAGTGCTGTGTGTAAGAGAAAACTCACTTTAGCATTCCTTTGGGTGATCAGACCTGTTTCTCTACTGCCTTCCCATCCCACGAAGTGGAAAATTCATATTCCCGATATTGAGATGAAAACCTTCAGCATTATTGTTTACTTTTTTCTTCCTCCTATATTCTAGTCCAGTTCCACCTGAAAATCTTAACAGATACAATTTTAAAATTCCCAGTTTTATCATCCTTATCTAGCCTGTTATTCTGTGCTGTTCAGCAGCATTCATTTTGTTTTCCTGCTCATTCTTCCTCTCCTGTTAAAGACAGAAGGTGTCTTCCATCATGTTCACCCAGAGCACAATCCAGAGCTTTTATGATGGCTTACGAGGTTTTACATCATCTGTTCCACTGCCACCTCTGACCTCACAAACTACATTCCATTGTCGCCTCTGCTCTCTTTTATGGCCCTTGTTGGCCTTCTTTTGTTGTTTCACACATCAAACATGGTCCTGTCTGCAGGCTTTGTACTCGTTGTGTCTGTAACATTCTCCCCAGATAGCGCACAGCCCCTGGGTTACTTCCTTGTATTTCCTCTGGCTTATAACCAAATAATCTGCCCTTCAGTTAAACTTTCTCTGTCTGCCCTGTTTCAGTGGTATCCTCTTATTCCATCATTTCCTTGAATATCTACTATTAGAAATATTTGTCCATTAGATTGTAGTTTACCTTTAAAAGATCTGTATATACTCTTGAGGAAGACTGAAGTATGACAGAAAAACACATAGTATAGGGTAGTCAACACTTATGGTCCCATTTTTCAATGAACAGTGTATATGAACTGAACGAATGTATGCACAGAAAAATACATACCTGAAAGGATGTTTTCAGAATCCTAACAGTACTATTTTTGTGATAGATCATCTTTGCTATTTTTTTCCTTCCAGCATTTATTACCAACATTACATGGTCTACTAGTAGTTCTATGTTTTATAATTTCTGACTACTTGTAGAAATTAATTAATTAATGGCACCAGGGATCAAACTCACAACTTCTTGCCTGCCAGACAGGCACTTAAGCCACTGAGCCAAACTCCAGGCCCTAGTTTTTGTTTTTTGCTTTTTTTTTTTTGTTTTTTTTTTTTTTTTTTTTTTTTTTTTTTTTTTTTTTTTTTTTTTTTTGAGGCAGGGTCGCTCTATAGCTCAGGCCAGCCTTGTGCTCATGTTGTAGCCCAAGCCGGCCTCGAACTCTCAACGCTTCTCCTACCTCAGCCTCCCGAGTGCTGGAATTAAAGGCATGCGCCACCACGCCTGGCTTAATTAATTAATTTTAATATTTATTTTGTTTGCAAGACAGGGTTTCACTGTGCAGTTCAGGCTGTCCTTGGACTCACTTTTTAGTACAAGCTGACCTTGAACTTGCATCAATCCTCCTGCCTTAGCCTCCTGAATGCTGGGATTACAAGGGTGCACCACCCTATGCCCTGCCTTAGAAAATAAAGTTATGTGGGCAAGATTTTTAAAAGTTTATTGCTGTGTTCACAGCCCCTTCAGTGACAAGCACGTGACAGATTTTGGTTACATGTAAAATAAGCTACATCTTTTTTTAAATCGGCATTGCAGTGTGAACAGCAAGTTTCAGAAAACTGTGGACAGTTTGATTGTAATCGAGGCAGATTTTCTTTGTGAATGCGGAAACATTCCTACATGTCTACATGCATATTTTCTGTGTTATCATAATTAATCCTTTTTAAATTTATTTTTAGTGCTGGGAACCAAATCCTGGACCTTGAGCATGCTAAGCAAGGACTATCACCAGGCTACATTTCCAGCCCCTTAGTGCCTTTGTGGAGCCCTTAATGTGGGATATGTCTAAAGAAAACGAGGGCCAGAAGAGGAAAAATTTAATTTTATATTTTTTTGTAATGTTTGAAGTTTTTTAAGCATAATACTGTGTTCTCTATATAATGTTACAGAGATAGATTTCTTTCCCTCTTGCCGAGGGAGAAGATGTTAATTGTGGTAAGCTCAAAGTTGTAAGCCAACCTTTTACTTCCTTGAATAATTTGATTGGACTTTCTCCTCAGATAGAAAGGCTTGCATGAAGCTTTTGTCTTTCCTATATATATTTATTGTCTCATGAATGTATTTGGTATAATGTTACCTATTTGATTTTGTGCTTCATGCTAAACTTGAAGTTTGTTAGACAATTGTTTGATTTTTTTTTTTCCCCATTCAGTACACATTGAATGAGGCAATACTCCCTATAATGCAGAGTTGTTTACTTTAGCTGCATCTTTTTTTTTTTCAGGTAAGAAAATTTAGTCAGGCTTTGATGATGATCAAGGGCAGTGGTTAGAAACCCATTTAGATAGAATGCTTCTTTATTAAAGGCAAGAGTTAAAGGTTAGGAATGTAGCTCAGTGATAATGTTCCTTCTTAGCAAGCGTGAGTGCCTGGCTTTAATCCCCAATACCACCAAAAAGTAGAGCAAAATAAAAAAAGGAAGAATTTTTTTTAGTATATCAAAATGAAATTTCAAAAAAACCAGGCACAGTGACACATGCCTATAATCCCAGCCCTCAGGAGGCTGAGGCAGCCTGTTCTAAAAAGTGAGTTCCAGACCAGCCTGAACCAAAGTGAAACCCGGCCTCGAAAAAGAAGAAAGAAAAGAAATTTCATAAGTAGTATACATTTTAATATGACACAAAAATGACATATTTTAGTAATTACTTGACACTGAACTTTGTGATCATCCTCTCCATGTAGCACTTGTTCTGTTACAGAAATAATGTTTATGAAATATTCTTTGTGTAGAATTGTCACCTCCTAAAAATTCTGTTCTAGAGGTCTTTTTATGCCTGTCACTGTTTTGCATCCTTCTGATTTTATTCTAAAACTGGGAACACAGCTGTAAATCCTGTAGACTTTAGACTTAACATTTAGAAATTGTTAGTAGAACATGAGTATATTTTATTAATTTTAATACTCTTTTAGGTTGGATCCTTGGAGCAAGCTATGCTTGATGCTCTTGTAATGGATAGAGTTGCATTTGTAAAACTTCTTATTGAAAATGGAGTAAGCATGCATAAGTTCCTTACCATTCCGAGGCTGGAAGAACTTTACAACACCGTAAGTGTGAGATAAAATTCTTTGTTGATGGTCTCATGATCTTTTGGAAATGTCCTTTTACCTAACTACATGTGCCCATTCCTGTTAATAAAACCTTTCATGTCTTTCTTGGTTATAGGGAAAGAAATACAACTATGATTAGTATGGATTGTTCTTATGATAGTCTGCAGCTCTCTTCCTGTTTGAGGAGACTTCTTTTCACCATAGCCATATAGCAGTGATGGCAAACCTTTCAGAGCTTTCAATGATAAACAACCTGCTGCAGCGCATGTAGTGTAGATTTGTCACCAAATAGGAAAGAGATATAGACTTAGCCCTATCTCCTTTCCTCCTTTTGAAAAACCAGAATCAACTTGTTAATTAGAGGATTATGATGTTTCCTTTGACTCCTTGGCCTGAAGAGCTCATGGGAATTTTCTTATTCTTGTTACAAAGCCTTTCATGTTTCATTTCAAATTTCATGTCATTAGCATCGGACCATTCATTGTGGTTTTCTGTGGTACCAAAATGAATTTAATTGAGCTGTGCATAGAGGACTTGGGTGATAGTTTTCTGACTTTGACTTCTCTGCAAAGCTGTATCCATTCATTCATGGATTTGTACGTATCTGCTTTCATTCCTGATGTCTTATTGCCATTCAGTCATTACTAGTCTGCATCACTATTTTAATAATCTAATTTCCTTATTGATATTGTTCTCAAATCAGTTCTTTATATTTGCAATGATGTTGTACTATACCTTTGGTGACTGCCTGCTGTGTATATAGTAGAGGCTATACCTTTAGCTTGGTTTGCAAATCTCATTTTGCCCCAGCCAGTTTTCTCATTTGGGTTATGCACTATCACACCTGGCTCATAAATAACATTTTTATGTGTATGTGCAGATGATTGAACTCGGGGCCTTGTGCGTTGTGCACAAGTGTTTACTCCAAGCTACACCTCTAGTAAGTAACACTTTTAAAGTGAACAAATTAGTGAGAAGAGTAAAATTATTTTATGTTTTCAGTCTCTTTGATGCTTGGCCTCAATCAAAGCAGCCCAGATTCATGTATCTGCTTCTGGATTATGATATCCTACATCAAGAAGCTTGTAAAAAAAAAAAATCCAGTGAACATTGAAAGAATGATAGTAAATCAGTGTGTATATACTTGATATGATTATGAAAATCATTTGGAGTCAGCCTCAAGCTGTCATGGAGGCCTTAGGTGCCTATAGACCACACTTTGAGAACTGGCCTTCTAAAGAGTATTTTTTACTAAAAACTTATTTTTCATAGATAAATTTCCAGTGGATTAAGATAAAGTATTAAGTTATAATTATGAAGTTTGCACCGTTGACATGACTTATATTTTGTCTTTTGGAGTGGTTTTTTTTGGTGTTGTTTTTGTCTTGAGGAAAGGGTCTTGCTTTGTACTTCAAGCTGGCGTAGAACTCACTAGGTAACCCAGGCTGGCCTCAAACTCATGGCAGTCTTCCTGCCTCGGCCTCCTGAGTGCTGGGATTACAGGTGCACTCCACAGTGCCTAGCAATGTCGGTGTGACTTTTATAAAACGAAAATTTATATATAATATTAGTGATTCTTGGAAATTATTTTATTATTTTATTATTTATTTATTTATTTTTTATTTGTTTTAGTCTTTTTGAGATAGGGTCTCACTATGCAGTTCAGGCTGGCCTTGGGCTCATTTTGTAGCCCAGGCTTGTCTCAAATTTGCAAACAATTCTCCTGCCTCAACCTCCCAAGTGCTGAGATTACAGGAGTGTGCCACCATGCCTGGCTTTTATGAAATTATTTGTTTTTGGTAGTAAATATAACCGTATGAAATGCTTATATTCTTACCTTTATTCTAAAGAAATAACCCCAAAGCAATGTAATTTGTAGATGAAAATCCTTATATGTTTCATATGTAGCAAGGAAAATTAAGTTATTTTAGGAAAAAAAATGAGTTCTTCTCTTTTTCTCTCCCTAAAGAAACAAGGCCCAACTAATCCAATGCTACTTCATCTTGTTCGAGATGTCAAACAGGTAAGAGGTTGTTTTGTTTTTGAAAATGTTATTGTAAAAAATCATTCATACTTCAAGTATTTCTAGAAGAACATTTAAATACATTGTAAGATTAGCAATTAAACAACAGCTTTTTGTACAAGATAAAACAAAGGTTAAGTTTATTATAAAAGTAAAAAGCATAATGTATCATCAATAAAGAAAAAGAAAGTTTTATGAAACTAAGGCCAGTATCTTGATATCTTACTCATCCACGATAGAATGTTACAGATTTTATAATGCTCTTTCAATGATAAAATGTTTATTTTTGATAAAATGTTTATTTTTTCTCTGTATTCATCAGAAATTTGTTACCTAGAGATTTTTCTCAATATAAAAGATACTGAAAAAGGAAATTAAGTTTTACTGGGTGGTGGTCTTTGAGGCTGCTTTCCCCCTTTGTATAAAAGCATCTGGTATTGATGATGACTTTGAGCACACACAATCGTAGAATCTGATAGATACCATTCTGCTCTGGCTTCTTAACTGTTGGGAGTTCACAGTTTTAAACATAATATGCTTTCTTTTTAAACTACTAGTTTTTTTAAACTTGTGGGAGACAACTTGAGCGGGTCCCCTTGAACACAGAACAATTGCTGCAACTTTGATTATATTGAAACTTATTTCCTTATGTTGATATATATATAGAGCTGACTATGATATATCCTTTTCTCGTCAATTGGCCCTAAGCATTGTAAATAAGGCTAGCCGAGGTGCTGATATGTAATCTCTAAAGCAATCCGACAGTGTCCTGTTGCCTCCCATAGTGATCTCTATAAAATATATAGGCACAGTGGGATGGCAGAGCCAGTGAGCTCCAGGAATGTCAACTGGGTATGAGCCTTGAGAAAGAGGCTGAGTCCCCAGGGCATAAAAGTTTACATATCAGAAGCAGGTACTGGTATGTAGTCTTTAAAGCCATCAGACAGTGTCCTGTTTCCTGCCAAGTGACCTTTGTAAAATGTATAAAGCACAGCGGGATGGCAGAGCCAGTGAGCTCTAGGAATGTTGGCTGGCGGATGAGCCTCCAGAAAGAGGTTATGAGTGCCCAGGGCATAAAGTTTGCATATCAAAAACTGAAGCAGCAGCCTCCTAAAACAATCCACTTGCTACCTTGATTGGGTTGTGCAAATTGATCTCCCTACATATCTTTGTCTGCATTTTGCTGAGATACCTTTCTTACCACCTTGCTAGCCAGCTCAAGTTACTCACGTAGTTCCCGCCATCCTCACTGTCACTCATCCTCAAGCCACCCCCTTGCTTCACTAGTTAATAAATTCTGGGAGAAGCCTAGGATAAAGGCCTTTGTCCGCATGTCCTCACGAGGATTGGACTCAGGACCCCTTGGCTGCCCTTAACCTTAAATATGTCTCGGAATCTTTACTCTCGCCCGTGGGTTGCATTGGAGGTGGTAGATTGGAATTAACTTATCGGGATTCCAATAACGTCTCAGTGGATTTATAAATGTAACTTCCTGGATTGTGAAGAAAACTAGAGAAAAAATTTCAGTACTTGGATTACCATACTCATTATTTGGGAATACAATAAAACTTACTTTCGGTTATGCATGCAGTATTAAAAAACTGAAAACTTAAAGCAGACACGTTAGTTTCTCCTTTAATTTTCTATAGTTTGCAGCTTATTTTAATACTAAAGCAGCATTCCATGTGAGAATTTAGGCTGTGTTACACTTAAAAATTTTGCTTTATTCAGTTTTTTAATACGAGTTTCTCTTTATAGCTTTATTTTATATTTCACATAGGATAAATTCATGTACTTAAAGCGTATATCTTATTGACATACTGTTTTCAGAGTTGTGCAGCTGTTGCCACAGTCTGATTTTAGAGCATTAACAATAGCTCAAGGCAGGCATGGTGCTGCACACCTGTAAGTAATATCAGCACTTTGGCTGGCTAAGGCAGGAGGATCTCAAGTTGAGCCTTTTCAGTTAGTAGCCTAGGCCTACAGCTTAGCCCCTTAGTAAGGCTCTACCTCAAAAGAAGAAATAAAAAACACCGCAGATGTGGCTTCGAGCCAGAGGCTCTTTAGAGGGTTCAATCCTCACTGCCACAAGCAAAACAGAATGTCAGTACCTCAGAAAGTGACTCTGTACCCATTAACTGTCAGTCCATATTCCTGCAGCTTTTCAAAAAACTCCCTACCTCTTGCCTCCACCCTAGACAATTAATTGCAGGATTTGCTTATCTGGACATTTCCTAACAGGGCAACCTTAGACCAGGAGTTTCTGAAACATTTGTGTTAAAATTTTCTTAGATGAATTAGCAGAAGTAAGTGTAATGCTAGGCTGGCAGGTACAGCTCAGTGGTAGAGGAGTGACCTTGCATATATAATACTGTGCTTAATCCCCAACATGCTCCCCCCCCAAAAAAGAATAATAGTAATGTAGTATTGAAACTCTGGAAATAAATGAGAGTCTATATCAATTGTCACATTGGTGACAATAATATGCCAAATTGTTTTATTTTTGTGTGTTAAAAATTCTGAAATAAAGGGAATAAATGAATATTTTCTGATTCAAATTAATGTTGAGTTTGTAAGCATTACCAGCATCATTGGAGACATTGTTAATCAAGACTTCTTTTTAGATGACTCAAATTATTTACATGAGTTAAAATATGTCCTGTTTAAGTAGGCTTGTATGATGATATTTTTCATATGTTTAAAAAAAAGAATATAAAAATAACACCTTTAGTTAAAGCATATTTTGAAATTGCTTGAATTCAAAAACAAAAATCTTATTTTAAATAAATATTTAATCAGTTTTTAAAAAATAGAATTGCTGTCTAGAAATTAGGAATTTGAACAGGAAACAAAAATATTAAAGATGCAAACATATTAAAAAATTATAATTCAGGGAAGCTGAGGCAGAGAGGATCATAAGTTTGAGGCCAGCCCAAGTTATATAGCAAGATGCTGTCTCAAAAAAACAAAATTAAAAATTAGGTTCAGAAATCAATGATAAAGGAATAGGAAGGATGGTGGTGGTGAGAGGGCAGAATTTTCCTGATAGATTAACCTTCTTTAAGGTTATTTACTGAAATTACCTGGTTTTTAAATTTTGAAATGGGCAGTCTTTACAAAAAACGGCCTTAATTCAAAAAGTTCACTTGTAAGTTGATTATTGTCCAAGGAAAATGGGGTGTTAACTCTAAATGTGGACTCTTACTGGACAAAGATACAAAGACGTGTAACATGTGGTATAGCTTGTATGGTTTTTGTTAAAGAATATTGGAAAGCATTTCTGGGCCAGTCTGTAAACAGAATAAACACACTGTTTTTTTTTTGTTTTTTTTTTAAGGAAAATTCATTTTATGATATGTACTGCCACGAAAATGAAATACTGGCTCTAATAATTCCATTGCTGGTATCTATAAGGTTTTAGGGCAGTGGAGAAACCAAATTATCTTCCTGCTTTGGGCTGTACTCCTGTCCCATTCCATATCTTTCAAGTTTGAAAACCTCAAAATCCTCTCTTTTCACAAAAGGAAATAGAGAAACAAGTCTGGCAGTACGGCATGGTGGCACATGTCTATAATCCTAGCTACTCAGAGGCTCTGGAAAGAGGATGCCAAGCTTAAGTCCTGCCATGCCAATTTAAGAAGCCCTGTCTCAAGGGGCCGGGAGTTTGGCTCAGTGGCTTAAGCGCCTGTCTGGCAGGTGAGGGGTAGTGAGTTCGAACCCCGGTGCCACAAAAAAAAAAAAAAAAAAGCCGTGTCTCAAAATGAAAATGGATCAGGGATGTAGCTCAGTTGTCGAGTGCTTGGCTAGCATGTGTGAGGCCCTGGGTTCAATTCTCAGTAACATATTTGTGTGTATGTGAGTGTCTGTGTCTGTGTGTCTGTGCGCGTGTGCAAGTATGTGCTCATTATCCTGACTTCTTGCAAGAAAACAATTTGGCATGGTAGTATTGGCAAATGTTATTGTATCTGTTTAAAACTCATGTTTTGTTTGTAGGGAAATCTTCCTCCAGGATATAAGATCACTCTGATTGATATAGGACTTGTTATTGAATATCTCATGGGAGGAACCTACAGGTGCACCTATACTCGGAAACGTTTCCGATTAATATATAATAGTATTGGTGGAAATAATCGGGTATGTAGAATTTGGGGGGAAGTTTTTGTATGTGTTGTTAAACCCATGCTATATATATATGTGAAATATGTTTTTTTTTTTTTTTTTTTTTTTTTGTGCTGGGGATTGAACTCATGACCTTGTGCTTGCCAGAGAGGCACTGTGCCATTGAGCTATATCCCTGGCTCCAACCTGTGCATTATTAATGTTAAAAATTAATAACATGATGAATGCAGTATATTTACCATACAAGGTTTTAACCAAGAAAAACTAAGTATTACTGGAATATTTTATAAGCTGGGCATGGTGATGAATACCTGTGATCCCAGATACTAAGGAGGCTGAGGTAGGAGGATCAGGAGCCCATGAATTTGAGTCCAGCCTGGGCAACAGAGTGAAACCCTGTCTCAAAAAAAATGTCATAATTGAAATCCTAAACCAATAGTATTTTGCTTGTGTGCATACACACATATTTGCATACATAAATAGGGAGTTTTATTTATTTATGTATGTATTATGGTGCTGGGGATTGGAACTCATAACCTTGCACTTGCCAGGCTGGCATTGTGCCACTTGAGCTATATCTCTGGCCTCTGCATGTATATAAATATGGTTGAATTTTTATAATACCAGCACATTGAAGCCATACAATCTAATAAGCTCTAATTTTCAGAGATCTGGCCGGAATACTTCTAGCAGCACTCCTCAGTTGCGAAAGAGTCACGAATCTTTTGGCAACAGAGCAGATAAGAAGGAGAAAATGAGACATAATCATTTTATTAAAACAGCACAGCCCTACAGACCAAAGGTATGTATGTTTGTTTTTTTAAAGAAAATGTTTATTTAGCTTACCAAAAGCATATTAATATAAACCCTTTCTGGATTTTAATATTTATTATTAGCAAATAAAAATTTATTTTGTTGAGAATTATTTTATTGTTGGATAATTTGTTTGTATCTTTGTTTTCTCATGCAGAGGTATTCATTGAGTTAATGATTATAGTAAGCTTTTCTTACGTATAAAAATCAAATTTCAAAGTTTTACCTCATTCTGTTTTCACTTAGTTAACATGCACAACAAAATGTTATCTAAACTTTTATTAAAATTGTGTTTTATTAGATATTAGTTGAAATATGCCCTTTTTTCTGTCTTGGGAAACATTCGTTACAGGCATGTTCAGGTATTTTGATTGAAATGGCTTTTGGTGAGGTGGTGCTAGAGATTGAACCTACAGCCTTCATTCACACTGAGGTATATCCCCAGCCATTTTCTTTTCTTATTTGTTTGTTTTTTAATTTTGTTTTTGTCTTTTTGAGATAGAGTTTCACCATGCAATTCAGACTGGCCTTGAACTCACTTTGTAGCCCAGACTGGCCTCGAACTGCCAGCAGTCCTCCTGGCTCAGTGCTGAAATTAAAGACTTGTGCCTCAACGCCCAGCTTGTTTTTTTGATTTTTAGACAGTGTCTCACTAAGTTGCCCAAGCCGAACTTGAACTTACTGTCCTTTTGCCTTAGTCTCTCAGAGTGCTTGATTACAAGTGTGTACTACCATGCCCAGTTTTAAATAGCATTTTTATAAAATAAGTTATAAGCTATTAATAAAGCGTAAACCCAGTGTTGACACATGTCTGTATCCCAACTACTCAGGAGGGTGAAGCAAGATGATTGCAATTTTGGGTCACTCTGAGCAACTTAGTGAGACCTTGTCTCAAAATCCAATTAAGCAAAAAAGACTGGGATGTAGCTCAGTGGTAGGGTGCTTTTCTAGCATTTTGTGAGGCCTTGGTTCAAGCCCTAGTACTATAAAATAAAACTTATGAAGTTTATACATTCTGTTAATGGTAGTTTTATGAAGTTGAAAAATAGAGAAAAGGAAATTTTATATGAATTTACTAACTCAAATATTGGCCTTGGTACAATGAGCCTTATCACATTTATTTTCCCTCAAAGATTGATACAGCTGTGGAAGAAGGAAAGAAGAAAAAAACCAAAGATGATATTGTAGATATTGATGACCCAGAAACCAAGCGCTTTCCATATCCACTGAATGAACTGTTGATTTGGGCTTGCCTTATGAAGAGGCAGGTCATGGCCCGTTTTCTGTGGCAGCATGGTGAAGAGTCAATGGCTAAGGCATTAGTTGCCTGTAAGATCTATCGTTCAATGGCATATGAAGCAAAGCAGAGTGACCTGGTGGATGATACCTCAGAAGAATTAAAGCAATATTCCAAGTAAGTGATCTTTTATCATTTGAAAGCTTTTTAAAACTACGAAATATATATGTAGTGTTTGAGTGGGTGTTACATTGCTGTGTACTGCATGGAGGTATGTGTGTATATGTATAAAATTTACGATAAAGTTGAGAGAAAATATTTTTGAATAGGGCTATTTCTAAAAGTGCAGAATGAAATTTCATGCCTGTGTATGTGAAAGGTATATCATTACTGTTTGCAACTCAAGAAAGAAAACATGCCAGAAGTCATCTTAATAATTGTACTAGTAGCAGTTAGAAGAATTAAATTTGGAATGTTGAGGGGAAAAAAAGATTTGTTTGAGGCATGTTCCAGGGAAATGGATTGATTTCAACTTGGGGATTTTTTTTTTTTTTTTTTTTTTTTTTTTTTTTTTTTTTTTTTTTTTTTTTTTTTGTACCAGGGATCGAACTCACAACCTTGAGCCTGCCAGACAGGCGCTCACACCACTGAGCTAAATCCCCGGCCCTATTTTTTGAAACAGGGTCTCATTATGCAGTTCAGGCTGGCCTTGAACTCACTTTGTAGCCCAGGCTTGTCTTGAACTCACAGTGATCCTCCTGCCTTATCCTCTCAAGTGCTAGGATTACAGGTGTGTGCCACCACCCATGCCTGGCCTGGGAATATTTTGGATGATGGCACAAATACATAAAAGAATTAAATTGTTTGTGTAGTTTATGCTATACATAGTGCATGTAGGGAAGTATTGTCAAATTAAACTGGTAATGAAATTGAGGAAATTTTCTAATAGATACTTGGACTTCTCTGTCTTCAAATGGGCTGTGTGTGGAAGAGTAACAGCTGTCCTGAAAATCGCTTGTACAGGGATCCTGTGGCTGCTGAGTGGGCATTGATGATTTTGACATTTCTCATTAGGTTGTGCCGCAAGCATGTTACTCCTCCGTGCATATCATGTTTTCTGTGTTTCAAAAATAATGCAGAAGCTTCTTTGAGCAGAACACTGCAGCATTGTTAGTTTCTTGTGAGATTTAGATTCCAAGACCAGAAGATGGTGCTCTGGATATACCTTTTCAGTTAAACACTTAATATGACATATTTCAGTATTTTCTGTTTTTCACATAAATGTAGATGTTTGAACATAGAGCTTTGATTCTAATGTCTCACAGTTCCGTCAGTCTGTGTAAAAATACTAAAAACCAAAACATGTTATGAAGGAATTTTAAATTAGTTGGTTAAGCTGTTATTTGCGATCTGGGGGGATGTTTATAGCTCAGTGATAGAGTGCTTGCCTAGCAGGTGTGAAGCCTATAACATTGCAGTGAAAGCCTCGACAGCAGATCATGCAGATTAATTTTTCTGAATATATTTTGGCATTTCTTTTTGTAGTGATTTCGGTCAACTGGCAGTTGAATTACTAGAACAGTCCTTCAGACAAGATGAAACCATGGCTATGAAATTACTCACGTATGAACTGAAAAACTGGAGTAATTCTACTTGCTTGAAATTAGCAGTTTCTTCAAGACTCAGACCTTTTGTAGCCCACACCTGTACCCAAATGTTGTTATCTGATATGTGGATGGGAAGGCTGAATATGAGGAAAAATTCCTGGTACAAGGTATACCTTAGAAATAATTTGCCTCTTTAAGTATGTGATTAGATTCCAAGAATAGAGAAATTCGCATTAGATGCATAGCAAAGCCCTGTGACTGGGTAGGGTGTTGAGAAAGGAGGGAAAGGGAGGCTAGCATCTCATCTAAGTGGCATAATGTACCCCCTTCCTGCCTCCTGTGCTTTTCTCCTGGAACTTTTTCCCTGTGTGTGGGATGATTGCTCTCTCTACACCATATGAGGGCTAAGCACTGTTTGTTATTCATGGCGCTGAGCAGTCATGAAAAGGATTACTGCTTGTCAAAAGGTTGATTCCCAAATTTTAAAATTCCAGACTACTAATGTAATCTGTTACTTTTAAGCCATTGGAAATATATTGGATAAGTATTTCCATATTTCCGTTCTTCAGGGTTAAGAATTTGGGCAAAGTAGCTGATCCTTTCAGCTTTGTTACAGTGAAGGACACCGCTTTAAAATTCCCTTTTTATTCTCTCATATCTTTTTTCAGTGAGATACAGAAATTTAGAAGGCAGAAAACAGCCTAGTGGTTTAACTATTGACCATTCTAAGTGCATAACAAATATTAATCATGTAGTAAAAATAACAATGAAGGAGTAGCTTAACAGAAAGCCTCTTATCACGGGATTTATAGTTTCTTCCTACTTTGGATTTTGCAAGTAATACATAAAATTTTAGAACTCTTTGTTGATAGAGGTATGAGCTGAGTAATCAAGTTACGATATGGAACACTTGCAAAGAGATTTAGGATAAAGTACATGGCACCTTCATAATGCTTGAGTTTTGTTTAAAAATATATTTTCTGCAAAAATTGTTTTCTATTTAAAGGACGCAGGTGTTGTATTATATTTACTCAGCACTCATAATACTGCAATGTTTTCTTATTCGTTAAAACAGTTGATCTTGGGCCTCTAAATAAAGTATGTGAAAAAAATGAATTTTTAAAAAAATTTTACTTCTGTTTCTAGGGGGAAAATAACAATTATATTTCTCTTTACTTTTTTAACTTCTTATATCTTAAAGTTCATTGATTTAAAGACATTTATGCTTCTAAAATTTGTAGGTCATATTAAGCATTTTAGTTCCACCTGCCATATTAATGTTAGAATATAAAACCAAGGCTGAAATGTCCCATATCCCACAATCTCAAGATGCTCATCAGATGACAATGGAAGACAGCGAAAACAACTTTCAAAACATAACAGAAGACATCCCCATGGTAAGGAGGAAAAATTTTAAAGTAAGTGTAGGTTTATTATGAATACAATAATAAATATGTGTATTTTTTAATTTTAGGAAATATTTAAAGAAGTAAAGATTTTGGACAGTAATGAAGGAAAGAATGAAATGGAAATACATATAAAATCAAAAAAGCTTCCATTCACACGCAAGTTTTATGCCTTTTATCATGCACCAATCGTGAAGTTCTGGTTTAACACGGTATGTTTTTGAACTAAACATGCATAATTTTGGGTGTGTGCACATGCACTTGGGAAAAGCACAGTGTTTATTTAGAGTATGCTTTAAGGGGACCTTTGATCTAGAATCCATATTCATATTTTTGTAGCTTAAATCACAAAAAGGCATTTTGCATTTAGAAGAGCAGGAAGTTTGACATAGTGCTGTCCAATTTGCTGATACCTAGAATCATAAACACCAACAAATCTTAGTTCTTATAGGAAATAAATTTTATTTTAAAAATGCGTTAACGAAGGGCCAGGAGTTTAGCTCAGTGGCTTAAGTGCCTGCCTGGTAGGCACAAGGTTGTCAGTTCGATCTCCGGTACCAACCAAAAAATAAATAAATACGATAACAATAGGCACTTGTAAGTGGTTATCTACTAAAAAAAGTGAGATAGACCAAAAGAAATTCAGGTACACAATTAGAATTTTGTTGTGCTTTAACATTTTGCAGATAATCCATAGAAGTTTTAAAATAGCCCTGTTTGTTGTTGATGGTAAAGATTAATCCAGATGATTGTATGGTTTCGTTTATAGTGGCTGATTTATTTCTTTATTCATGTTCTTGATTACTGGCCGCATTAGCTTTCTCTTGCTTTATGGAAAAGTGGACTTTCTTAGCAGTTTAAAGAACATATATTCATAGAGGATGGACTCACTCATTGAACTATAATTGCTGATTTATTGTTCTGGTTGTTTTTACTGGGGGAAGAGCCATAAACACTAGAAACTTCTAGGTGGCCATCTTGCTGATGTCACTTTCCAGGGATGGCTGTTTCTGAAAAAATATAAAATCACCCTGCTTTTAGTCAGGTGTAGAGTATGAGAGAATGCGCTTTTACTCCCCTTTCAAGGGAAATTCTTAAGGAGTTTTTATTTTGTTATTTTCATTTTTATCAACATCAGACAGATGCCAGAGTGTACAGAAGGCTTTGTGTTACAATAAACATTTGAGAAACTGTTCAGCTATTGCTTTCTCACTCACATGGCCTGTTATCCTGAGGTCAATTTATTAATTTCCTTCTTACTATGAACACTTCTCCTTCATCTTTCGTAGATGTTGATAATTCAAATCTCAGTTAATTTCATGACCAGATTCTTTCACCACTAATGGAAATGTAGGTTTCTTACATTGCAGTCATGTGAAAGGCCATTTAAAGTACAGCCAACCCAGGTGACCGCAAGAATGTCTTCCTCTCTCCCTTTTTTCCATCCTTTGCTCTTTCTTTCCTCCCTCCTTCCTTCACCTGCTGTAGTGCAGATGAAGTTTTGCGTATATAAAAATGTCTATAGGGGCTGAGGATATAACTCAGTGGCATAAGCACCTGCCTGGCAAGCGCAAAGTCGTGAGTTCAATCCCTGGTACAAAAAAAAAGTCTGTCATAAGTTTTATTTTGTAATAATTTTATTCATGGAACCTTTCTTTTTTATTAGTTGGCGTATTTAGGATTTCTGATGCTTTATACATTTGTCGTTCTTGTACAAATGGAACGCTTACCTTCAGTTCAAGAATGGATTGTTATTGCTTATATTTTTACCTATGCCATTGAGAAAGTCCGTGAGGTATGTCTTATTTCTGTTTCATTTGTCTCTGATACAGCCTGGTTTGTGCTTTATTTCTTCAGCATTCACATTTGTGCTTCCTGCTATTTTTCAGAAAGCATGAAATATTCTTATAGCCTGTTAGATGGAGTTTTATTTTGCAAGTGTATTGTACTGCTCACTGAAGAGTACTTACTGCATTGCCCTCTAATTGTTACTTAGATTTATCTCTGCCTATCACTTTCCAGTTTAAATTGTAAATGTTATGATGTCATGATTTTGGAAAGAATGTTTTTATCCTTATGTGCATTTTGTATTTTCTATTTAAACAGATAGCTATATGAATGTTGTTTTATAATGAATGCACTTGCGTGAATATTTTTGTATTATTTCATGTCTCTGCTTTACATTTAGAGAAAACATGAAATTGATAAACAGAGAACATGGTAATTCATGCTCACTTAGCTATTATAAAAATTTATTTTATGAAGTACATTATGTAAGGCCGGCTTGGGCTACAACGCAAGCGCAAGGCCGGCCCGAGCTACATAGTGCGACCCTGCCTCAAAAAACCAGGGCCAGGAGTTTGGCTCAGTGACTTAAGCGCCTGTCTGGCAGGTATGAGGTTGTGAGTTCGATCCCCGGTGCCACAAAAAAAAAAAAAAGAATACATTATGCGTTTTGAATACCCTGATTGCTGATTCTTACGTTTGAATAGTAGTATATGTTTTAAATAAGTTAGATAAACATAACTAGTTACATCAGTGAACTGTTTATTTTTTTGGAATAAGATACTTTTGAAAAATATTGCAAAGATACCCAAGTATTTCTTTGATTCTAAGTGAAGCAACTTTTCAAAAGCATTTCTGGGGAACTATGTCAAAATACAAGATTGTCAGCTTCTTTGTTGGATGACTTTGATTGATTAGGTCGTTTATTTGTGAGTTGTACTTATCGCTGCTGTCTTAATATTTTGGTGACTAAATGAATCTTCAAATGCCAAAATAATAAAAATACTTTGAAATGTTAAAGTAGCTAAAATTCTGTGATATAACTGGATACAGTATATGTCTTAATAAGAAGAAATTGATTAAACCTTTTTGTTCTTTTTAAAACTTTAGATCTTTATGTCTGAAGCTGGAAAAATAAGCCAGAAGATTAAAGTGTGGTTTAGTGATTATTTCAATATCACTGATACAATTGCCGTAATTTCTTTCTTCATTGGATTTGGACTGAGATTTGGAGCAAAATGGAATTTTGCGAATGCATATGATAATCATGTTTTTGTGGCTGGAAGATTAATTTACTGTCTTAACATAATATTTTGGTATGTGCGTTTGCTAGATTTTCTAGCTGTAAATCAACAGGCAGGACCTTATGTAATGATGATTGGAAAAATGGTAAGTTGAGAGGCGTCTGCAAATACTGATGGGTTTTATTGTTTCTTAAAATTCCTAAAAATGTGTTACTAGCGTAGTTTTCCTCAAGCCAGGGAATGTCTATTATCTCATGTTTATTTGCCTCAGTACTCCAAGTCTTCTATTTCTTAAGGATATATTATTAACTTTTTAAAGTTTAAGAAAAGCTTAGAACATTTTGTGTTACCTTGAAATAGTGGTACTTCTGTGAGCATTTGGCGTCAGAATGTAAAATGTGAACTTGTCTGCGTATTTCTTTTCATCTATCCTGCTGTCTTGATTAAACCACATCATCTAGCACTTTAGTAGTCGAGAAATATATTTCCTCACAACCACCTTGGCTTGTTTTCAATCTGCAGTATAGCTAGAGTGATTATTGCAGAATGTAAATTTCAACATGACACTTTTATCACGTTAAAAATTTTATGCTGGTTTTTAGTGATTTCTTTAAAAATAGTTCCAAGAGATCAGTGTGCATAAAATCCCTAAGTCCTGCCTAGTTTGTCTCTCCGCATGCACACACACACACACACACACACACTGCTGCCACATACTTCTTTTGAGCCAGCACAGTGGCATACACCTTTAATCCCAGCTTCTGGGGGACTGGTAGAGGAGGACCCTTGAGTCCAGGAGTTAGAGAACAGCCTGGACCACATACCAAGGTCTGCCTTAATCGTTTCTATGTTTTGGCATAGCTGCTACCAAAATAGCATAGCTCATGTTCTTCTTTCACTTGGAATGGTCACCCTCATCTATACTTACATCCTTAGCTTTTTTTACAACTGACTTTAATGTTTATCCTTCAGATCATAATTCAAACATTTTGTTTTTCAGGAGAGTTGTTTTTGGTCTCTTCTAGCTAGGTTAGGTTTGTCTCCTATGTCCCCTTCTGGGACTAATGCTCTTTCCTTTCATACTGTTTGTGCCTTTGTCTAAGTTTTAAAATAAGTTTTTACTGGATTTACCTTTTCCTTAGATTATGAACTCCTTGGAACAGGACCCTTATTTAGTTTTGGACACATCTGTTTCTCAAGTACCTCTCACAGTGCCTGCATATACCACGTTCTCTTCAGTAAAAATTTGTTGGTGAATGGATAAAGCAATTACATATTTTAAAAAAATTACATAAAAATACTGATGATTCCCTCTATTTTGAAAGTTTTATTAAGATTTTTCTTAGTTTTATACCCCTAACATATTATAAATTTAAAAATTATAATTGTTAAACTAGTATTTTTAAATGTTTCTTATTCTGTGCTGTATAAGACAGTGCAATAACTCTCAGGACATTGCCCCTAAACTTCATGAAACCTTATTTCTCTAATTTTACTCTAACCACCCCATAGTGATTTTTCATAATTTTATCCTAAGATGTTTCAAGAAATTATAGCAGATTACAATCTACCAGTCAGTATTGCTTAGTGCATAAACTAATAAATAGGGAGTATTGCAACTCATGGGAAAAACGAACTCTGAGGAAGCATTTTTTAAAGCAACAGAATGTGAGCTGTTCTCTGGAAGCTTAAGGTGGATGTGAGTGAAAAAGGCCCAGCCTGACTGGAATTTCTTTTAGAATAAGGAATAGTTAGTGGCAGTCAGGTTGGATAGACAGGATGTAGTCTGGTTTGTACGGTCACTGAAAAAGAGCAGTCTGAATTCTTTGGAGAATGAACATACAAGGAAACCATTGAAGAGCCCTGCCCTCCTTCTCACATTTAGTATTTCTTACCTTGCCTTTGATACTCCTGCCTTTCATTTTTTATTGTCATTGTATACTCATTTTTAGAGTATGCTCAAAGGGTCAGATTTATTGTAAATGTTGTCTTTTGGCCTTGGGGTTATTCTCCCCAGTGAGGCTATTACTCATGGATGAATGTTGTATAGCTTTAGAGTGAGAAGCATTCACTTTATTAGTTATATACCTAAATAAATAGGATTTAAAGATAAGGAATTCAGAATTCCTTGTTCTTTTATAAGGTTGTCTAGATTTGCACTGTAATTTAGTAAGAAAATTTGTTTTAATTATTTTAGATGAACTGCTCAGTCTTTTTCTCAATTTTGTTGCAATTAAAGAATTTCAGACTACCTGATTTGCAGAAGTGTCCCTGAGACATTGGTATCACTTATTTTTCAGTGCTCATATTGATAAATCAGTATGTTGTTTTGTTTTGCTCCTAGGAGATTATTCATATCCAGGACAAGACTCTGTGGGAGGATGTTAGGTTTAGGACAGGTGGTGAATAATGCTCTCTTGCTCGCACTCTCACGCCCTCTCTCTCCCCCTCCCTCTCTCGTCCCTCCTTCCTTCCTTCCTTCCTTCCTTGAGGTGAGCAGAGGCCAGTTACAAAGAGAAGGTAGAAAAGAACCTGCACCACTACTGTAAGAGTGCAGATGCTGTAGGGAAGGTGCTCACAGACATCCATGTGTTTCTGTATTTTGTGAAAGTGATTATGTACCCTACACGTAGGCAGATCCCAGTTTGGATCAGTGACACAGTTCATTATCGGCAGAAAGAGGCTCTTCACAGGTCATTTTTTTCAGTGTGATTTGATGTTTTGCAGTGCTGGGGATTGAACCCATGGCCTCACACATACTAGGCAAGTGCTCTGCCACTGAGCTGTATCCCCAGGCCAAGATTTTTTTTCTTAAAAGCATAGTCTCCTTAATGTTAAGAGTTTATGTAGTGATGGGATTTCTCTGAGTGCTGTTATTGAAAATACAGTCACAGGTTCTGGTTGTCTATCAGAATATTAGAAACATTTTTTAAGGTGAAAATTTGTTCCACTGTTTAGTTTATATTTTAATAATGCCCCCCCCTTTTTTTGAACAGGTGGCCAATATGTTCTACATTGTAGTGATTATGGCTCTTGTATTACTCAGTTTTGGTGTTCCCAGAAAGGCAATACTTTATCCTCATGAAGCACCGTCTTGGACCCTAGCTAAAGATATAGTTTTTCATCCATACTGGATGATTTTTGGTGAAGTTTATGCATATGAAATTGATGGTAAGGGTTTATGTTTACAAAATCATCTGTTGGTTATTTTATGTTTTGAAGTCATTATTGCATTAAAGTGGCATGTTTTCCGAAGTCAAACCTAAAACCTAAGACCCTCAACTTGTGCATTAGTTAATCCTAGAAGAAACAAAAGTTAACTGGCAAACAAATGTTTTAGAATTTTTTCAGTTACAAAAAATGGGGATCTGGCCTGCATTGGCTTAAACAATGAAGACATTTATTAAGTCACATCGAAGAAATTTCAGAGGTAGAGTGGTCTTTGGAAAGCTTGGTGAGTTCATAGCTAAGGACCCTTGTTCCTTTTTTTCTCAGAATATGTCTGGTTTATCCAGGTTTTCCTCAGAAAGACTGTCAGAACAGGGAGAAAGGACACGGTTCATCCGTGAAATCATAGAGGAAGACATCCCCCTTTGAACCTATCTTCTCATCTTATTAGCTCACATAGCTTCAGTTTCGTCTCTAAAGGTTACTGCCAGGAGATGGAGGAGTATGCTCGGCCCCGGCCAGTCAGGAGGACTGAAGAGTGAGGAGGCAGTGTGAGAGACAGAAATACTGGGCTGATCCTTTGTGAGTCTCGGAGAGCTCACAGCATGTTAGGTTTTACAGGGGATGACTGATTTCCGGTTTCTATCAGAATGTATGAGTACTTTCTCTGGATATGCTAATGAACAAACCTCTACCTGTTCACCCTTGGGTGGTTTTGTTACTATTCACATTGTAACTCTTTTTTTTTTTTTTTTTTTTTTTTTTTTGCAACACCGGGAATTGAACTCACAACCTCGCGCCTGTCAGACAGGCGCTTAGGTCACTGAGCCAAACTCCTGGCCCTGGTTTTTTGAGGAAGGGTTGCACTGTAGCTCAGACCGGCCTTGCGCTTGCGCTGTGGCCCAAGCCGGCCTTGAACTCACAATGTTCCTCCTACCTCAGCCTCCCGAGTGCTGGGATTAAAGGCGTGCGCTACCACGCCCGGCCACATTTTAACTCTTGTTTAAGAGTAAAATGACCTTAAAATTTCAGTGATGGTTATATTTTGAAACAATTACTAAGCGCTAAATACTAAGCGCAGAGTAAATATTTTAATTCCTTCCTTCCCTTTCCTTCTCCTTCCCTCCCCTTCTTCCCTCCCCTTCTCTTGGCTGAGTCCAAGAACATTATCCTCCTTAATGCTCCTAAGGCCAAAACCCATCCTCCAAGAGAATACACAACATCTAAATGGACTTCTTTGTCTCAATTACGATAGTAGGACACAGAGCATCCACATTCCAGTGAAAACCTTTGCTGTTGGAATACTTTTTTGTTTTTTTTTTTTTTTGGTGCCAGGGATCAAACTCTCAACCTTGCACTAGCCAAGCAGGTGCTTGTGCAGCTGAGTTAAACCCCTGGGCCTGTTTTTTGGAATACTTTTAAGATGGAGATCTTACAGCTGTCCAGAGATGTTTGCTAGAATCTGTGAAACAGATTGTGTAGGGTCCAAACTTCTTTAAGTGAAATAAATAAGCACTGATTAATGGCAATTTCTATGTTAAGACTCTTTTTTCTTTTTTTCCTTTTTCTTCCTAAAGTGTGTGCAAATGATTCCACTGTCACTGAAATCTGTGGTCCTGGGACATGGTTGACTCCATTTCTTCAAGCAGTCTACCTCTTTGTACAGTATATCATTATGGTTAATCTTCTCATTGCATTTTTCAAGTAAGAATCTTACTCATTTGCTTATTATAATAATCATTCAATATATAGTATAGTGCCACTCATGTTTGATTTATATAGATCTTAAAACCTAAAAGTCTTATTGAGCCTTAAGCACAGTATTAAAATTATCTTTAAAAAAATTGGAAGTAGGAAGTGGTGCTTTTTTCAAATCAGAGGAATTCTAAATTTTAGACTTTTGTCTTACAATATGCAGTTTTTAAAAAAAAACTCAGTCCTTATCTAGGTTTTGTTGTGCATTGCCAGGGAATGCAGATTCAGTATAGAAAACAAAAAAAGTACAAAACTTATCACTAATCCCACCCTTAATGTTTAGATACACTTGTCATTTTGCAGGCAGGGTGTCTTTTTGAGACAGAGTCTCACTATGCTGTTTGGGCTGGTCTTGAACCCAGTTTGTAGCCCAGGCTGGTCTCTAACTTGGAATGATCCTCTTGCCTCAGCCTCCTGAGTGCTGGGATTACAGGCATGCGCCACCACACCCGGCTCATCTGTCATTTTTTACAGACATATAAACCTTGTATTTCTTGGAATGTTTTTCTAAAATTCAAGTAGTTAGAGATACTTACTTTTAGGACTTCTTGCACATAGGCTTGTGTCCCAAGCGTCCTGCTAAAACTAGGTATCATTACTTTTTATTTTTTATTATTTTTCTTTTGGTCTTTTTTGAGACAAGGTCTCACTGTGCAGTTTAGGCTGGCCTTGATCTCGCTTTGTAGCCCAGGCTGTTCTCAAACTTCCAACGATCCTCCTGCTTCAGCTTCCTGAGTGCTGAGATTACAGGCGTGCACCACCACTCCCAGCAATAGTTGTCATTTTGATAGTACATAAAAGTCATTTTTGTCTGCATTTGATTACTATTAGTAGAGTTTTTTTTTGTTTTGTTTTAACTATTTATATTATAATCTTTTAAATCTTAAAATCATAGTATTTCCTCCTGCCCCATTTTTCTGAGAGATTCTTGTTAAGGTCTTCAACAATATCAACTTTTTCCTTATATTTCTTGAATGTATTTTTTCCAGTTTTTCATGTACTTTTTTTAAGTCTTACCCTATGGAAGAGTACTCCTGAGTTCGTATGTATTACAGAATTACAGTAAAATCTTTAGTAATTAAGATACGATTAGCTAAGCTTTCTTTTTTAAATTTGTTATTCTAGCAATGTGTATCTACAAGTGAAGGCAATTTCCAATATTGTGTGGAAGTATCAGCGTTACCATTTCATTATGGCGTATCATGAGAAGCCAGTTCTGCCTCCTCCACTTATCATTCTCAGCCATATAGTTTCTCTCTTTTGTTGCATCTGTAAGAGAAGAAAGAAAGATAAGACTTCTGATGGACCAAGTAAGTAGAATAAATCAAGGTAAATTTTTTTTATCACATCTCAGTGTTGTATTGGAGGATAAGTATTGATTTTGTTTAGAGCATTTAATTGTTTAAGGTTATTGTGAAGGCTTTTGTTAAATTTACCTAAACATAAAGCAAGTTTTAGTGCTATTTGATGTCTTTAAAAGTAGATGTAGTACAATGTTGAAGTTCGTTTTAGAAGATGCCATCTGTTTGTTTTTGTTAAAATATCAACATAAACTGTTAACTTTAGCAGTTTTTTTAGAAACTATTTTTACTGCTCTATAAACAGTACCAAATTTTAGTACATACTATATACTTGCTGAGACTATAATCACCTAAGATGAATTATGTGCTTAACATTAACTGTATGCTTAACAGTAAGTCAGACAGTGCTTAGTGATTTCTAGTCTACGAAGTTAGTTCTTATTCCTCAAGAAAATACTTGTTTAGTGCTTAAGAAGCATAACAGTAAAAAGTGGAAAAAATACAGAATAATTCACAAGAACCTGAATAATTCAAAAGAGTTGGGATTTAAAGTTTGAGAGCCTAAAAGCCCTTCGTAATGTTTTTCATTTTTTTCTCCCTTAGAACTTTTCCTAACAGAAGAAGATCAAAAGAAACTTCATGATTTTGAAGAACAGTGTGTTGAGATGTACTTTAATGAAAAAGATGACAAATTTCATTCAGGGAGTGAAGAGAGAATCCGTGTCACTTTTGAAAGGTTCAGGAGCTCTTTAGTTATACTTGATTGTGTGTCAGAAGGAGTTTTTTTAGTTATGTCTCTTGCACATGGTCTTTGTTCAGTGTATTTTGTTAAAACAAATAATTTATATTGCATAATGGGAAGACAGGTCAGTTCTTTTTTTTTTTTTTTTTTTTTAAAACTACTGTATAGTCTCAGTTATTCTCCCGGTTTTGTTTTCTCTCTCTCTCTCTCTTTTTTTTTTTTTTTTTTTTTTTTTTTTTTTTTTTTTTTTTTTTTTTTTTTTTTTTTTTTTTTTTTTTTTTTTTTTTTTTTTTTTTTTTTTTTTTTTTTTTTTTTTGGTGATACTGTTTTCACCCTGAGCTACATACGTAATACTTTATATTTTGATACAGGGTCTTGCTAAAAATTGCCCAGACTAGGCAGTCTTTTTGCCTCAGGACCCACACATGCTAGGAAGGTGCTTAACCACTTGAGCTACACCTTACTCCTCTTATTATCTTTCAACCATAATTGTGGTTTCTAGAGTTAGTATTCTGCACTATTGATGGAGAGGAAAGTAAAACCGTCTCACTATTTCAAAGTCTTTCCATTGGCTTTGCTACATCTGTAATGGTGTGGAAGTAGTTACAGTAATAATGTTAATTCTAACACATTCTATGAATGATTCAAAATACCTAGTTTTTATAACTTTGAGTGCATGTAAAATTTGTTTTTACCATCATTGAGACAAAGAAATAATTTCTACATTAATTTTTAGTATTTTTAAGAAGCCTGTTTTTCTCCTACAGAGTGGAGCAGATGTGCATTCAGATTAAAGAAGTTGGAGATCGTGTCAACTACATAAAAAGATCATTACAGTCATTAGATTCTCAAATTGGCCATTTGCAGGATCTTTCAGCTCTGACAGTAGACACATTAAAAACTCTCACTGCCCAGAAAGCTTCAGAAGCTAGCAAAATCCATAATGAGATTACACGAGAATTAAGTATTTCAAAACATTTGGCTCAAAACCTTATTGATGATGGTCCTATAAGACCTTCTGTATGGAAAAAGCACAGTGTTGTAAATACACTTAGCTCTTCTCTTCCCCAAGGTGAGCTTGAAAGTAATAATCCTTTTCTTTATAATATTTTTATGAAAGATGAAAAAGATCCAGAAAGTAACATATTCGGTGATTTACCCATAGTACCCCAGAGAAAAGAATTCCATTTTCCAGAGGCTGGTTCCTCTTGTGGTGCCTTAGTCCCAAGTGCTATTTCTCCTTCAGAACTGCGACAGAGACGACATGGGGTAGAAATCTTAAAATTATTTAATAAAAGTCAAAAATTGGGCAGTTCACCTAATAACACACCACATCTCTCATCTCCACCAACCAAATTTTCTGTTAGTACACCATCCCAGCCAAGTTGCAAAAGCCACTTGGAGACTGTAACCAAAGATCAAGAAAATATTTGCTCAAAAGCTACACAAGGAGATAATGTAGAATTTGGAGCATTTGTAGGTAAGTTTGATAAATAATTACGTCTTACCTTAAAAAAAATAGCTAATTAATAACATGTGACAAGTGAACTGTCTTTTCATATTGCTCTAAAGATTTTAAATGGAACCAGAAATGGGGGTAATAAATTGGACTGTAAGACATATTGGCGTACACCTATTTGGTGCAGTTTACCATAATAACAGTGAAATGTGTAGTATTTAAAATGGTAAGTAGAATTAGCTGTGTTTCTTTTATTTTTATTTGTTATCTAGCTAGGAATGTGCATATACAAATGAAAGCTAATTTGGGATCTGTCTTGTCTGGTTTTTGTGTTTTGTTTTGTTTTGTTTTGTTTCGTCTTTTTGAGACAGGGTCTCACTATGCTGTTCAGGCTGGCCTTGAGCTCACTTCATAGCCCAGACTGGTGTTGAACTCACAATGATCCTCCTTTCTCAGCCTCCCTAGTGCTGGAATTATAGGCATGCACCACTGCACTTGTCTAGATTGTGTTTCGAATTCTAATATATCTTCTGTTGAATTTGCTCAACTCGTGAAAGAATCTCAGTGACTCATAAGTGTTAGGTACTAGGGAACAGTAAAAAGGTACAGGGGGGATTGGAAACAACAGCAGAAACTAGTTTAATTAGGGTGCGCATATAATTATTGTTATCCAAGCCAGGACGTTTTGAGGGTTTTGAGGGTGAAGCAGTTAAATTAGATCAGTATGGAAATCAGGAGTCTGCTGAAAAAATCATTGTAGTCCTATTGTAGTCCTATGTAGTCCTATGTAGTGTATCACTTAGTGGGGATACACTAGGCATTCTGGTCATGTGGAGATTAGAGTGTGCTCATGCAAACCTACATGGTATAGATAGTATGGCCGTCAGGAAATGTGGGCAGTCGCTACCGGTGTAACAGGGCATTCCGTTTTTTCAGTAAACTTGCTAAGTAGAAGGAATAGCCTATAATGATAAAACATGTAGTACAGTAAGTATGTAAACCAATAATATGAGCATTTATAGCAAGCATTGCATACTAACTGTAATTGTATTGCTGTGCTTTCACACAGCTTGCAGTTTTTACACCTGTGCCGCTGCAAACGTTGAGTGGAGTTTTTCAGGTCCATTAACGTCTTACAGGAGTACCGTTGTAGGTGCACTGTGTTACTGAAACTGTCCTGTGCCGATACGGGGTAGAGACTGAAACGTTATTAACAGAAGGAGAAAATCAGGCCATTCCACTAATAGCACACTACGTATGTCACTCCACTAACCAAGTACATGCTGAGAAGCCAGACTGTAGAATGAGTGGAAAGAGGGTGTAAAGTGGGTGACTCTGAAAACCTTAGCAGTGAAGGCAAGAAGAAAGAATTAATTCTATGCTTTTTCGGTTTAGGGAGCTTGCTTTTAATGGTAATAGAGAATTAAGCATGTTTAAATTGTGCCCATATGCCATGTAGAGGGAGTAGGTGAAGAGTTAGTTGAGTTCCTACAGTTTGGGGAAGAATAGTGTATTCTCATTGTCTCTGGATACATCATGAAAGATGAAAGTATTTGCTGGGCATTATGGCACGTGCCTGTAATCCCAGCACTTGAAAGGTTTGAGGTGAAGGATCCCATGGTTTGAGGCCAGTTTGGGGTACATAGTGAGTTCAAGGACAGCCTAAACTATGTAACGAGGCCCTTTCTCAAAAGAAAAACAAATAAGTTAAAGTATTAAAGAATTCCTTGGAAATACTTTGGTTGTTTGTAGCATAACAATAATGTTTAGGGTATAGATGAGGCTCTCTGCCCCTTTCAGGTTTGAATTTTCCCTCGGGTGGGAAACCTTTCAGCTTGTTCCTATACTTGTCTTTAACACTTGTTTTAGCTTCCCAGTGTAGGAATTTAACTAGTCAGAACCATCATGAAGAGTGTTCAGAGGATATGTCAGTAAGCCCATGTAAAGTAATAGCCACATTAAGGCCAGCCTGGAAAGTTACCTAGGTACTGAGTGTGCTGAGTTTATATTGCAAGGCTATCTGGAGTTCAACTCTGCCTATGTAAAATGTATGTGTATATATATGTTTTTTTTGTTTGTTTGTTTTTTTGTTGTTTTGTTTTGGTGGTGGTGGTGGTAATTTGAGACAGGGTCTCCCTGTGCAGTTCAGGATGGCCTTGAGCTATGTAGCCTGGACTGGCCTCAAATTTCCAGCAATCTTCCTGCCTCAGCCTCCTGAGTACAGGGATTAACAAGCATATGCCACTGCACTCAGCTTCCCCTATCTGTCTTTAAAACGTGTAGCCCTACTGCCCCAATCTATTTTTAAAACATACATTTTTGCATGTTCAGTGGGGTGTATGTATCTGTTGCCTTTATGTTTTGTTATTAATAATAAAAGTGATTTTTCCACTTTTCTTTTGAACTTCAAGCTACTTTTACCACGTGTTGAATTCTTTTAGGAGGCTCTTGGCTTTTACTTTAAACTCAACTTTGCCTATTTCTTTGCAAATATTTCAGTGTTATTTATCAAAAAAACTAATGTGTATGCAAAGCAATCAAAACTATTTAAAGTAGTATAAATTGTTTGTTTATATGGACCTTAGACAATGTCTTTTTGTTTTGTTTTTGTTTTTTGGGAGTTTTTTTGTTTTTGTTTTTGTTTTTTTTTGGTACTGGGCTCAAACTCATGACCTTGTACTTGCCAGGCAGGTGCTTGTGCTGCTGAGCTAAATCCCCAGCCCAGTGTCTTTGTTTTTATTGTCAGGGAACATAATATATTTTGGAGCTTCACAGAAGTTTAGCCTTTTCAGTGCTGTGCCTAACAGACAATGTTGCCTTGGAAAGTTCCACTGTTTCCTTCTGTTCCTTTGTAAAGCGCCTAGTGCACGGAGCGGTGGGTTTCCGTTCACTCATTCCTTGCAGTCATCTTTCCCCGATTCCTTTCTGTTACACACCCTTCCCTGTTTTCCCCATACTCTTATCTATTAAAGTGATGCCATCTTATTTTTTTCCCCCCAGGAACATTTGACACTTGTCTTTAAGTCTGGCTCATTTTACTTAATATGACGCTTTCTAGTTCCATCCATTTTCCCCACTCTGTTTTGTTCCTTACAATGTATTAGTACTCCATTGTGGCTGTATACCACATCTTTATCCATTTACCTTTTGATGGGCAGAAGGCTGTTCCCATAACTTGGCTGTTGTGAGCTGTGCCATAATAAATATGGGTATGCAGGTAACCCTGTGGTGTGCTGCCTGTAATATCTGCAGTATATATGAATGAGTGGAACGGATGAGTTAAATGGTAACTTTATTTTTAATTTTTTTGAGGACCCTTCATGCACTTTTTTAGTGGCTGTACTAATTTTACTTTCATACCAGCATTGTAAAAGGTTCCTTTTCCCTACATCCTCACCAGCATTTATTGTATTCTTGATAATCATTCTGTCTGGGGTGAGATGGGATTTCAGTGTTGCTTTGATTTGTACTTCTCTAACAGCTAAATGTGTTGATCACATTGATCATTTGTATTTTTACTTCTGAGGAGTATCTGGTCAGTTCATATGCTCATATATTGATTAAGCTGGCTGTTTGATATTTTGGTGTGTGTGTGGTTTTTTTTTTTTTTTTGTTTTTGGGTTTGGTTTTGTTTTTTGAGTTCTTCATATATTCTAGGTGTTAATCCTCTATCAGAATAGCTGGCCAGGACTTTCTCCCATTCTGTACTGTGTCTTCTCTCTCTCTCTCTTTCTTTCTTTCTTTCTTTTTTCACTCTGTTTCTTGTTTTCCTTGTTGTCCAGAAGCTTTTTAATTTGATACGGTGCTATTTAATGATTTTTTTTTCCTGTGCTATTGTGGTCCTGTTCAGGAAAGTTGTTTTTGTTTTTGTTTTTGTGTTTGTTTTTGTTTTTGTTTTTTCCAGAAACAGAAGGCAGAATTATAATATATTGGGACATAAAAGAACACATTTATAATACTATAGTCCAAATAAAACCGCTGAACAGAAAAGTTTTAAGAATGTGAAATAAAAATAAGAAAATAATTTATCAAAATTTGATCATGCACCTATATAGGATTCAGAGGGAAATTTATATTATTCAATGCATAACTGAATAAAAAAATTCATTACCAATATGCTAAATTGTCTTTTTTTTTTAAAGATTTCAAGACCTATTTTGTTTTTCAAGCAGAAACAAAAAAATGTAATTCAAAAAGCAAAATTGGATCCAAATATCAAATAATAAACATTGTTTTTCTTTTTCTCTAACTGTCCCAACTAATTTTTATGTATACATAGGTTTTGTTTCAGTTCATCACACCAGTGCAACAATACAATAGTCACATATATGTGACTTATTCAGTTCACTGAGAAGCATATCCTCAGCATTCATCCATTTGAGGGCGAAACTGTCTAGTTTATTGTTCTTTATAGCTGGGTAGTATTCCATTACATAAAAATACCACAATTTTTTATCCATTCCTCAGTCAAAGGGCATTTAGGCTGCTTCCACGGTCTAGCAGTTATGAATTGGGCAGCCATGAACATAGATGAACATGTACCACTGCGATGAGATATTTTTAGTTCTTTCGGGGAGATACCCAGAAGGGGAATAGCTGGGTCAAATGGGACCTATAATCCTAGCTTTTTGAGGGATCTCCACACTGACTTCCACAGAGGTTGCACCAGCCTGCATTCCCACCAACAGTGGAGAAGGGTTCCTTTTTGCCCACAGCCCCTTCAGCATTTGTTATTAGTTGACTTTGTAACACTAGCCATTCTTTCTGGGGTGAGGTGGAATCTGAGTGATACTTTCATTTGCATCTCTCCAATGGCCAGTGCTGAGGAAGTTTTTGTCTGTACCTGTTGGCTTCAAGTGTTTTTCCTGTGTTTTTTCTAGCAGTTTGAAAGTATCAGGTCTTAATACATTGGTCTATTGTTCCATTTTGAATTAAATGTATTGCAGGGTGAGCATGGGGATCTGATTTCAATCTTCTACATGTGGAAATTCAGTTTTCCCAGCAGTGTTTGTTAAGAGGCTCTAACATACATTTTTGGCTCCTTTGTCAGGCATCAGATAGCTATAGTTGTGTGGGTTTGTCTCTCTGTCCTCTGTTCTATTCCATTGGTCTACATGTCTACTTTTGTCAAGTACTACCATATGCTGTTTTTGTAGCTATGGTTTTATTGCATAATCTGAAATTAGGTATTGCGATGCCTCCCACCTTGAGAATTCTGCTCAGGATTGCTTTGGCTGTTCTTGGTCTTTTGTGTTTCCATGTGAGTTTTAGGATTGTTTTTCCTAGTTCTGTGAGAGACATCATTGGAATTTCGACTGGGATTACATTCAATCTATAGATTGTTTTTGGTAATATTGTCATTTTAACAATACTAACTCTACAGGTTCATGAATATGCGACATCTTTCTACCTTCTAGTGCCTTTGTTTTCAGTGTTCTGTAATTTTCATTGTATTGGTGTTAAGCTTGCCTGTTTAGATGGATTCCTAGGTTTTTTTAAAAGCTTATTTTCAATAATACTGTTTTCTTGATTTCTTTCTCACCTACATTATTGGTATACAGAAAAGCCATTGGTTTTTTTTTAAATGTGAACTTTGTACACTGGTTATTATTTTGATAAGGAAAAACAAACTTTTCATTGGAATCATTTATTTATTTTTTCCTTGTTAAAGGTCACAGGGATAGCATGGATTTACAAAGGTTTAAAGAAACATCAAACAAAATAAGAGAGCTGTTACCTGTAAGTAAGTCATTATGATAGTATGACTCAATTTATTTCACTATTTTAAAAGTTCAAAATAGAGGTGTGGTCATTGCTGTTGCCTCAGTCCTGGACATGTGCAGAGCTGCTGTCGTGATCTGAACAAACTGGGAGTTGAGTTTAACATTGACCTGCCAGCAAGAAGGTTTGCTTTGACTCTGAGCACAGTGTGGACACCCTGCTGGCAACCCTGAATAAAACAGGAAAGGCTGTTTCTTACGTGGGCCCAGTGTAGCCCTCAGGGTAGACTAACGAGCACAGACAGGCTGCTGATCTGGCTTCCTACTCAGTGATGGAGTCCTGCAGAGGTTCCGCTGGCCCTGCTTCTTCCTGGTCTCCTACAATAAAGTCAAGCTACTTTTGTTGGGGAAAAAAACAGAAACAAAATAGAATTTAACTTTTTTTTGGATAAAATAGTTTTAACAGACCATCATCAACATGATGTACCAAACAGTTGAAGCTATACCTAACTCGAGGGGGAGAAAAAGTAGAAACATGAATAATGTATATATAGCTTTTATTTCCAAAACTAAAACTTGCTAAACATTTCTTTTTTTAGACATGCTTTTCTCTGTTCGTTTTCTGTCGACTTAAGTATTAAGCTCAACTCTTTATCTAGGTCTTACAGTTCATTAGAGCATGGTCCTGGCTGTCATGTAACCTGTGGTTTAGAAATAGAAACCTGTATACAATATGCAAGTGCAAGATTTCCAGTGTTGGCACGTTTAAAGTATAGAACAACTGCCAAAAATACATTTTCAGCCTAAAAGTTAGTTTTATTCCTTAACTGTTGCTTTCACAAATTACTTGTAGCTATTTAGCAGTTAAAGCATAATAATGCAACTACACCATGATAATTAAGAGGATTTAGGAAAGTGTTGTTTAGTCCTGGAACTTACATTGTTGAAATGATTAAGTAGTAAATACAGTGAAAATAAGATTTGTCCCAAAATCTTTCTCACCTAGTACTAAAACCAAGACTTAGAGTTTCTATGAATGCTTGTTCCTTGTATCCAAACTTAATTGTATAATTGCCAACATGGCATGTTACTACCCTACATATAAAAGGTAGATACTAATGTACTTTGATAATTACACCAACGTATGCATTATTAATTACATATACTCTGATTAAATACTGAAGTTGATTATCTTATGTCTACTAACTAGACATTGTTTTAGAATTAGTGATTATATGCAAATTGAGATGTAAAGGTTTTTTGGTTTTTGTTTCTGTATTTACCTTTGTTTGAAAATAGTTACATGATTTTCTAACAGGATCTGCAGAACGATGTAAGAAACACGATTATGGAATATTCAGAGATGCCTAAATATCAGGTATGTCTCCTTAGTGTACATGAGTGTCAGAAACTCAGCTTGACATATACATACATGCATCGGTGGAGGAAGTCATATCAGTTCAGTGGACCTATCGTAAAACTGATATACTTGTGAAGATCTGAATTTTCTATTATGATTTCAAAGGAGAGAGCTAAATAAATGAATCAAGTGCATGTGTTTCATGACACATGAAAAAATACAGGAATGAGAAAAAGTAGTATAAAAAGCAAATAACTACCAATATTGGTTTCATAATTCATATAATGTGAGATATAGTGTATATATATTCCATTCAGGTTTTTTCTTGACTACATTTCAGTGGAAGTATATGTTACAGGCACATGAAATGTTTTGTGGACCTTCATTAAGTCCTAGTAGAGCTATGTACAATCTGGAATTATTTAAAATAATACATTTTCTTTTTCCTCCTATAGCCATGTAGCCATGTAATTATTATATTACCACACTGGTGGCATCATTTTGCTGTTGTGAAACACTTCATATACACAGAATATAGTTTAGCGTACAAAAACACTTAACAAAGAGTAAAACAGTAGTTCCCAACAGATTTCATCTTTTAATGATAAAAGAAAACTGCTAAAAACTTTGAAGTAGGCAACAAACTTCTTGATAAAAGCAAGAAAGCTCAGGTCTCTGTGAGGCAGTAGAAAAGTGGTGGCTTCGGGTTTTGGGTTTGGTCCTCGAGATAGAACTGGGGCCCTAGACCTGCTAGGCAACAGCCCTCTGCTTGGCTACAGCCCGAGCTGGGGCTATGTTTTGAGTTAACAATTTTGGGTAATTTACTTAGGGAAAAATAATTCAAAACTACAATAGGATAATGCGCTTTGCCTTAGGGTGGTCAAACTCCTTGAATTCTTAATTATTTGTGGGTTTTGCACACCTTTGAAAATCGGTTGAAAACTGTAGACCGCCTCTCTAGAAAAACACACACATACAAGATTTTTCTTTAAAGGGTCTGTGGATAACTTGTAAATACATTGAAGTCTATCTGTTCCAGTTTAAAATTCCTCGTCATAGGTGGTTCTGTAAAACTGATAGATATGTCATTGTACCTATGGAGTATATCAATGAAAGTACTTAGCATGAATAAGAAATAACTACAACTGGCTCCAGGAAAAACAGCTAAAATCAGACAGCAAATTAGAGTCCGATTTGTCATCATGTTACTTCATCTGGAATAAAATAGGTAAAAAGACAAGAGAATTAACTGTTAGATACTAAAATAAATTGCAGCTATAATAGAAGAAACATGAATATTTAGCAGAACATTTTAGCAGACCTAGGAAAATTTAACCAGGAAGGAAGAGGGGAATGCCTTCTGAGTAAATACAGATTGGGCAATTGAGTAGAAATTTGGAAAAATCTGCTTTTATTCTCATACTACTTTATAGACTTGGATGAATTCTAGAGTTAAATGTAAATATCAAATCATAGAAAATAGAAATGTTTAGTAAGCCAGTAAAGCCAGTAGGGCTTTCTGAATGTATAAATAATAGAAAAATGTAAGGGAAGTTGTAAAGAGATTTTTAAGTACTTTAGCTAAGTAAATCAAAACTGAAGCACAGTTGAAGTTGGACAAATAATGAGCAGAAATCTTTGTCAGTAAATACTCAAATCAGGAAGAAAGCTATCAGGACCCGAACCTCAGAAAACCTACTCCAAAGCAATATTCCTTTGGTATCCAAGAGAAATGTACTGAGCTAAACACACCAAAGGATTGTTATACTTAGAACAACCGCTTGAAATTCAGTTGTTTTAAAGTTACATTTATGTATGGTATATACACAGACTGACCCTTCTGAAGATCCTTTGAACCACTTAAGTTCGTACGCTGAATTTACCAAGTGTCAAAAGACTTCGGTTTCTCATCATTCAGAACAAGGTGAGTATTTTGACTTTATGAATTCTATTAATAAATATATACTCATTTAACCTTTAAATGTGTTGGACTGGGGATATGGCTTAGTGGCCCAAGCGCCAGCCTGGCAAGCCTGAGGTTGTGAGTTTGATCACCAGTACAAAAAGAAAAAAACTTGTATGTCAAACATCTAAATGTGAATGGCATGGGGGTTGGATGATGAAGCTTCTAATCCATAGTTGGTACTGTAACTTTGGGAATGTCATGTAATCCTAAAAATGTAGCATTCTTAGTCTTTTGTCTTGCCCTTTTTTTTTTTTTTTTTTTTTTTTTTTTTTTTTTTTTTTTTTTTTTTTTTTTTTTTTTTTTTTTTTTTTTTTTTTTTTTTTGAGGCAGGGTTTCACTATATGGTTCAGGCTGACCTAGACTCACTCTGTAGCCCAGGCTGGCCTCAAACTTGCAGCAATCCTCCTGCCTCAGCCTCCCAAGTGCTGGGATTACAGGCGTGCGCCACCGTGCCCGGCTCAATGTATTTTTTTACAAATTGTTTAGTCCAAAAAGATGAAATATAAAGATTGGCCTTTTTTTTTCCCCCACAAATCTGCTGATTTTTAACTTCTATAAATGTTATCTAGTTCAACTTTTAAATAAAAACTGTATTTATTGGTTTGAAATTAAAATAGGCAACAGGCCGGGTGTGGTGGCGCACGCCTTTAATCCCAGCACTGAGGAGGCTGAGGTAGGAGGAGCGTTGTGAGTTCGAGGCCGGCTTGGGCTACAGCGTGAGTGCAAAGCTGGCCTGAGCTACACAGTGCGACCCTGCCTCAAAAAACCAGGGCCAGGAGTTTGGCTCAGCCGCTTATGCGCCTGCCTGACAGGCACGAATTTGTGAGTTCAGTTCCCGGAGCCGCAAATAAATAAATAAATAAATAAAATAAAATAGGCAGCAGGCGTGGTGGCACACACCTTTAATCCCAGCACTCGGGAGGCTGAGGCAGGAGGATCGTTGTGGGTTCAAGACCAGCTTGGGCTACAAAGTGAGTTCAAGGCCAGCCTGAACTGCATAGTGAGACCCTGTCTCAAAAAATAGGGCCAGGGATTTAGCTCAGTGGCTTGTGTGCCTGCCTGGCACGGGGTTGTGAGTTCTATCCCTGGTACAAAAACAAAAACAAAACAAATTAAAATAGGCATGGTTTGAAAAGTCTGCCTCCCCATCCTCACATGTAACCCTTATCTTTGTCTACCTCTAGGGTTTCATGCTTAATGCCATTAGGCATGACTATTCAAGTCTTGCCTACCTGTCCTCTTAGACAAAAGTTGGCATCTCATACTGGTTATTTACACCATTAAATTTTCATATACCATATCTTGGCATTTCCACATAATGACTTTTTAAAGTCAAGCTTATATACCCATAATTGAAAAGCACAGTAGTTATAAAATCTCTTTAAGAAAAACAGCCCTGTCTTGTCCTCATCCCTCTTGCCATCAGTTCTTTCATTCTGTTTTGATATCCTAAATTCAGCAGAATGTAGCATGACCAAGTTGGGGTCATTATAGGAGTGCAAGTTGGTCTGAAATTCAAAAGTACATTATTATGACACGTAATGGTGGCAGATTAAAGGAGAAAAATTCCAAGATCATTTCAGTATCTATAGGAAAAAGCATTCGTTAGAGCCAGGGATTTAGCTCAGCAGCACAAGCACCTGCCTGGGAAGTACAAGGTCGTGAATTTGATCCCTGGTCTCTCCCCACTGTCCCAAAAAAAGAAAAAAAAAAAAAAGGCATTTGTTAAAATTCTACATCTAATGATGACTAATACTCTTAGTACTGTTAGGATAGAAAGAAATTCCTTAATATCAATGAAGGCCATCTATAAAAAGTTACCACCAACATTGTATTTCATAGTGAAATACTAAAACTTCAGATGAAATAATACAAGACAAAGATTCTGACAAAAATGCAGATATTTTGGAGGTAGGAAAGGGAAGGATGATGGGTAAGGAGATGAAAAATAATCATAGATGTATGGGTTCATATATGTATATGAACTTATATATTGTAAACATACAGTAAGAAGCAGATAAAGATTTTGCTTTCTGTTTTTAGAATCATGGAAAAATGTGTATTTTGAGAGAATAAAGCTGTCAGCAGAAACAAAGAATTTTGAAAAAATATACTTTAATATATAGAACAGTAAGACAACTAAAAGCAATAACAGAAGGATTATGAGGGAAAAGTTGAAGTATCCAATAGTATTTTAAGATGTTACTGCATCCTCATATTTCAGTTTTAAGCCACAGTCATTAACCTTCTAAACAAAGCAAGACTGAACTTTATTTTCATGATTTCTGTTCCCAGAACACACACGTGCAAATACATATACCTTTACCCTTTCCCATCAGTATGATTAGGTAGATATCCCAAATTGACTGAATTTCAAGGTTAAGTTTGTTTAGGATAGATAAGATATAACAACATAGATACCAATTTAAATGGGAGAGGGTGGATTATTCATTGCAGTAAGTTTGTTTAAAAACACATTATTATATGTATACAATATGAAAGTAAAAGCAACATCAAAAAATAATAGGGAAGTTCTCTGTGTGCTTTTGTGGAAAATCTCCAAGTCTAAAGTTTAAAAACCAAAAAGCCAGTAACTATCACAGTTGCATGGGAGTTCAGTACCAAACTGGGTATCATAGCATGACTGTGTCTTTAGGAAGAAAAAGGCCAGCAACAGCAAAACCTGAAAATAAATACTGTAAAAAGGGAGGAGAGTGATATGGTGATACACACATGTAAAGTGTACTCCAAAAAATGTCCTTGGAGAATACAGAAGGCGATTACCTTGACTGCCCACGGTCAGAAAGACTTAGTTTATACTTTTGTTTCTTGATGCCTTTTCATAATAGCTAAGTTGAATGGTTTTCTTCAATAATTGCTCTTGTGTAATTCTTGTGTTCTGTGCCTGGAAACACTTTGTATTTGGTTAGCATTAACAAAACTTCTTAAAGTTGCATGGCTTTGTATCTTTATGTTTTCTTTCAGCAGAAAGCAGCGGTAGAAGATCATCTGTGGAAGACACTCATGAAGTAGATTCCAAGGCAGCATTGCTACCGGTTGGTACATTTCGATTAATTACGTATTATTAAATACATATTTACTAAACAAGAGCTACATGGTGGCAGTGTTATATATGAGATTACCTCAAGGCTTAAAAAAAAATCTTACCTCAATAAAAGGATGTAAAGAGCATGGTGGCAGTTACACAGAAGTATCTCCTACAGTGAACACTCAGGAATGTTTAAAGAAAAAGTTATGCAGAAGAGAGGCAGGATCTTGTTTTGTTTGAATGCCAACTGAGTTAATACTTGATTTTGCAGACTGTCACAACCAAAACAGATTAGCTCTGAAGAAGGCAGAAAAATTACTCCTTTATACTCAACCACATAGAAATCAGCACTCATAATTACATACAGTAAGGTACTACCTTGATGGACTGCATTGTTAAACATCATTTTATTAAAGTTATTTCAGTGGGGTGAGGGGTTTGTCAATGCAGGGCTTCAAGAAACAGATTCCTTTCTGGAGGGATCCATCCTGAATTTGTACACCAAGTTAGGAAACTCATAGATGTCAGCATAAACAAGTGTTAGATTTCTCATAGGTAGGAGAAGTACTGACTATATAGGTTATAAAATAAGTACACTTAATATGAGGAAAGGAAAAGATACTATTTAAAAATAACCAGTAAGTCTGGGGGAAAAAATTCATTGTGAATTGAGTAATACGAGGCATATCTAAAGAGAGAATTACTAAACTGAACTGGAATGTAACACAGATGCAAATAGAATTAGATCAAAAGTGTGTTACAGATAAAGAGATGTGAGAAATTAATTTGGCTGTGAGAAAGTAGAATCTGAAAAGATATATATAAATGGCTTACAATTTTTCAAATTGATGAGATATATAAAAATCCAAATTCAGATGTGACTCCCAAACTGGGAAAGTAAAAATAAATTCATACTTAGAATCACGGTAAATCTGCAGAATAAAAATTTTATCTGTACATATATATAAAAACTCAGCAATGAAATATGCCTGTATATCCTTAGTGAATGTCTTACAATATTCAGTTTGCACGATTTTAACTTTTGTGTTTGTACTTTTGATGTTCGTTTAGCAAGGGACACGTATTTTTAAAATCATAGAACAAATCTGTATTTTGGAAGAATAAAGTTGTCAACAATTTTGAAAACCTAGGTGGCCGGAAATGACATTCCTGGAATATTTATCTCACCTTATAGTCCTTACATACATTTATTATTAGTTCAGGTGTGTGAAGCAAAAACTTCATAGTATATTTTCAACTGTTTTTTCTTAAAACATAAGAAATGGGGCTGGAGATGTTACCTAGGGGTAGTGCTTGGCTGCTATGTGTGAGACCTAGATTTGATACCCAACATTGTTTAAAAAGGAAAAAAATAGCTATAAGAAACAAAACAGTGTTGCACAATTACGCTTCACCTGGAGATTTTTTGACTTTTAAGTTGTTCTTCATGTTTGTCTTTGCCTGAAGGATTGGTTACAGGATAGACCATCAAACAGAGAAATGTAAGTAAGCTTTTCCTTATCATTAGCCCAAAAAGTTACAGTTTCAAACATTGTCTTTTTGCTGCTCTTTGTGCCATTTCTTGCACTCTCTTGTATTTGTGGGTGGTGATTATTTATTCTGTCATCTCCTATCCTTATGTAGATGAGGTTGGGGGACTTATTAACTATAACTGCTAAAGATTTCCTAATGGTAATGTCATTGTGATTTTATTCTTGAGTCCTGTTTCCCAACTTGCTCTACAATAAATTTGTTGAGACACCTAATTTGAGACTAATTTTGCAGTTGTTTAATTTCTCAATTCACCATTCTCATCAAACCTTGCAACTACTTTTGGAAAACACTTTGGTTAAAGCAGTAATGCACAGTACACAATAGAAAGCCTGTGTCTTGGTTACTTTTCTCTCTCGTTGATGAGACAAAAATACCTGACACCCAAAGTTAAGGAAGGAAACGTTTATTTACCTCACAGTGTGTGGAGGTTTCAGTCCATAACCAGCTGACTCCAAGGCAGAGTGGCACATGGCAAAGAGCAGCAGTTCATGGCAGTGGAAAACAGCAAAAGCAACAAAAGCAAAAAGGGAGGAGCAGGGAGAGAAGACTGTTTCGGCCCCTTATATTGTATGTAGGCCACACCTAGTTGGGTGTAGCACTCACAGTCATAATCCCAGCATTGGACCATAAGCATTCACAAACTCTAGAAGCCCGTCCCCATGACTGCATGAGGCTTTGGGGAGATATCCAAACTCAAACTATAACAGGCTGCATATAGGATGATCCTCTAGAAAGCTGTTGTGATAATCCAGAACCAGAAGTAGAAACAGAAGCAACTTGACAGGTAATTATCCTCAAAGTAATCTATTTCTTAGTATAGTGTAGACCTAATGATAAGCAAGAATCAAAGATAAGCTCTGTTTCTAGCCTAGGAATTAGTATTATGCAATTCCAAAGGACATTTTTAAACGACTTGTTTTGACATCCATTTGATACTGGAAACATGGTAAAATTACTCTGTGGTGTGGTCTACTTGAGAAAGGAAACCAGTTTGAAGGAATTATGTATTGTCTGTAAATCTAAAATAGATATGAATGTATAAACAATAAGATTAACTGGGTGCTACATGGATAAGCCACTGTAGAAATTGTTTTGAGTATTCTATTCCTGAGTGGCATTTGGAAGATGTATTACTCACACTTCTTAGGATTACTGTCTTCTATAACCAAAGCCGTGAGATAGAAATATAGAGTAGGTCCTGGAAGTTGATGTTAATACTGGTGTCTGACAAGGGAATGTTGTATAAGCTGCTGACTCAGAAGTACCTAGGGGATTGGAGTTGATCAGCATTCTTACAGTGATGAGAAAAGTGTGGTGTGTCAGCAGCAGGCAGAGCGCTAATGATGGGGTTAAAATATTTCCTATAAGAGTGTTATTTTTAAGATAAAGATCACCCTTTGGTCAGATGGAATATAAGAGCTGGAAAGAGATGGCAGTGGCCCTCTTTTCCTAATTTGCGCTATTTAGATCTAAGCTTTTAAGTGCTGAACAAGGCTATATAGCTACATGATGGTGAACTAAACCTGTAATCAGTTTTCTTGGTTTTGATTTCATTCTCCTTTGCATTCTGTGTCTCCAGTGGAACTCATGGAATTAAAATAGATATATATGGCCAGGCATAGTGGCACATGGCTGTAATCCAGCTGATCCAGAAGCTCAGGCAGGCAGGCTTCAAGTTAGAGACCAGCCTGCAGAACCTAGACCCTGTGTTATGGCTTTTGTTGAGATAATATCCCCCTCTCTCCCACCCCGAAGCTTCATGCAGTTATAGGTGGGGCTTTTTCAGAGGTGGCTGGATGCAGAACATCCTTGGAGCAGTGCTAGGATCAAGGGCACTAGGATTAAGGATGTGAGTGCTACCTGCCCTAAGTATCCTGGGTAAGATGTAAGGGACAGAAAGAGCTGTGGTTGCCTCTTGCTTGCTTTGCTGCCTTTTGCCTGCAGTGAACTGTTTCTCTTCTGTGCTCCCTGTCTGCTATGCCACCCTGCCTTGAGCCAGGTGATTATGGACTGAAAAGTCTTCGCACAGTGAGCCAAATAAACCTTTCCTCCTCTAACTTCAGGGGTCAGGTATTTTGTCTCAGCAGTGAGTAACTATGACACCTTGTATCAGAATAATAATAGTTCATTAGTCTAGCATTTGCCTAGCATGTGTGAGGCCCTAGATTCAATCCTTAGGGCAAGAAGAAGGGAGGGAAGGATAAGTATATGCATATCTGTAGATTCAGATACCTGAAGAAAAATGACGAATAATCAAACAAATATGAATCTGTCAGTATTCCTTCGATGATGATGAGATGGTTGTTTACTTTATAAAGTTCAAAAATTAAATGATGATTAAAATTGTGGCACATCTAACATTTTTTAATGTTTCTTCAGGTCATCAGAAGAAGGAACATTAAATGGTGAGTCCTTGTGATAGAGTGAATGTGAAAAAGTGAGTCAGGTGTAATCTGTTAAAGCAGTATCTCATTATCTTAGGGTTCAAGTTTGGAAAACCCTAGGTAGCTGGAGAATTCTTCCTTTGCATAACTCTTCTTTAATGTAGAGGTGTCACAGACACATTGCTTACCCTATGAATGCGATCTCTTTTCTGCCACACACCCCTTTATCTGTGGTACTCAGCTTGCTTTCTCTAGTGTTCCCTATTTTAGTGAACGATCCTCTTTTGAAAGTCAGCTATGTGAAATGGAGTGAGTTATCCTGAAATGCTCGATTTCTCATTCATATGGTCATATTGCACTACTTCCTGAGTGTCTAGAATCCACTCCACATCTCACTGCTGCTTTCAGTTCACACAGTCATTTCTCACCATCTTACTGAAGTATAAACATGCATATACAATAGTGCATATGAGCCTTCAGTGAAAACTCACTAAGTATACTCAGGACATCAGCACTCAGAAACAGAGATCATCAATACCCCAGCTCCTTTGTGGCTTCTTGTTTAAACTTGTCTCTAATTAATACAATAGACTAGTTTTGATGTATGCGTGTGTCCTATTTAAGTGGAGTCATACAGCATGCACAGTTTGTGTGTGTCTTTTTCCGTTTGTCTTATTTTTCTAAGATTACTGTTGTAGGTAGTGGCAGTTTGGGTATTCTGTGTAGTGTTTCCTTGTGTGAACACGTTCAATTTATCCACTCCACTGGCGTATTTGTAGGTGTAGGTTCCAGTGTGTGCCTGGTGTGATTTCTGTTCCTTTGAACCTTGCTGTTACTATTTGGCAAACATAAATACTTACTTTCTGCTGGTTATGTGCCTAGAGGTAGAGTTGCTGGGTCATAGGCAGTGCACAGGTTCACATGTAGTAGCTACCAAGTAAGTTTTCAGAATGGTTATGCCAGTTTGCACTGCCTGCCCTACACCTCCAGTCTGTGTTCTACAAAATAAGGGATTGTTCTAGAAGATCTCATCTTGCCACGCCTCTGATTTACATTTTTTCGTCGTCATTTATAAAACCTGTTTTTTCTTCTTTGCATGGCATATTAGGCTCTTAACAATTTGGTATTTCCTGCTTCTATAGCTTCACTCCTCCCAGTGTGCATGTTAATTTACAATCTTGGCTGTGCAGTGCATTCGTATCACTTGTGGCAAATCACTTGTCTGATGACACATACCTGTAGAGTTAGAGTATTGGGGCTGAGATCTTGGGGTGTATATTCAAAGGCCATTCTGATTTATAGAGAATTAGTACTATTTGTGCTAAATTGCTTGCAGCTTCCCAAATGTAGCATGTATTTTAACACTTCCATGCATTTGAACATGTAGCCCTAAAAACCACTGCCTTGCAAATTACTCTTTTCTCATTGTTACTCTGCAACAGTCTTTAACCTTTCCTCAGGCAGGGGTATCCCTCCTATATTCTACTTATACCATGTACTGTACTAATGTTTTTATACTTATCACAGTCAAAACTGTTGACTACCTTCTCCCCCATAAGAGTGGGTGCCTTTTCATTTGTATCTAGAAATTTAGCATATAGTAGATCTGACTCATTCTCCATCTTTCTTTTTGCTACATTTAAAAGTAAAATATCCCCAAAATATAAGAGATGGAGGAGGGACTGTTCCAGGATATGTTTCACATTCCACAAGTTCATCTTCTCGTGGTAGGCCTGCTAAAATAGTACTATGGCTAGAGTTCCAGTTCCAAAAGTCAGACATGGAAAGGGTTTTTTCTCGAGTGGGAGTAGTAGAAAGATGGAGGGATGACAGAAATTGGGAGAGTGGGAAATGTCACACAGTTCTCCCCTCCAAGATTTTAGGGCATAGTAGGTGCTAATCTGGCATAAGGAAAGAGGGTAGTATGGCACATGAAGGACATATTTTATGACTTGATTTTTCGTTTTTGTGAGCAAGGTGACATAAAGGAAATTTAAGATGATTGTAGGAGAATAAACAAAATTATGTTTCAATAGAACTTTTAAAATAGTCTCATTTGTTTGTCATGTTATTTAGGTCTCGCTTCTCCATTTAAGCCAGTGGCGGATACAAATTACTACTATTCAGGTCAGTAATGCTAAAACAAAATTTAGTAATATTTTGTACCATTGGAGAGCTCATTATTTTTCTCTCCTTTATTTGCAGCTGTGGAAAGAAACAACTTGATGAGATTATCACAGAGCATTCCATTCACACCTGTGCCTCCAAGAGGTAAAGCCAAAAGTAAAGCTCCACCCTGATCATGAGCGGGGACAGCAAGAAGAGGGCTCACTTATGAAATGTTGATTTCATATAAATTCTTAATTAATGCATGATGTATATATAAATGGAAGGAAGTATGAGAAGTTTTTGATTTCTCTATTGCTGACCTAACCACAAATATGTGTATTCTAATTTAGAAAAGTTCTTAATCCATTGTGTCCTAGCAGAAACAAACATCACCTCACATTTATGGGACATAGTTCTAAACTGCTATCTGACGTTTCACTCAGATCCCAGCACTCGGGAGGCTGAGGTAGGAGGAGCGTTGTGAGTTCGAGGCCGGCTTGGGCTACAACACGAGCGCAAAGCCAGCCTGAGCTACATAGTGTGACCCTGCCTCAAAAAACTAGGGCAAAGAGTTTGGCTCAGTGGCTTAAGCACCTGTCTGTCAGGTGCGAGTTTGTGAGTTCGATTCCCGGTGCTGCAAAAAAAAAAAAAAAAGTTTCACTCAGAGCCTGGCATGGTGGCACATGGCTGTAATCCCAGAACTAAGGAGCCTGAGGCAGGAGAATCATTTGAGTTCGAGGCCAGCCTGTACTACATGGTGAAACCCTGTCTCAAAAAAGATAAAAAAATAAAAGTTTTACTCAGAAATATTTAATAATTTCATTTGCTTTCTGAAAGTTTATCACAAAGTACTCATAATTTACAAAATGCTTCTCTTTATGAATTAAGCGATACAGTGAGGTACTTTGATTTCCTATCATTGGTCACTCTAAACTGTTTTATAAAACTGCACCAAGATACCTACTTTGTGGTGTTAAAGAGTCATAAGGTGGTCTCAGTCTCTGCCCTTGGTGTTGCAGGTGAGCCTGTCACTGTGTATCGGTTGGAAGAGAGCTCACCCAGCATACTGCACAACAGCATGTCTTCCTGGTCACAGCTGGGCCTCTGTGCCAAGATAGAGTTTTTAAGTAAAGAAGAGATGGGAGGTGGTTTGCGGAGAGCTGTCAAAGTGCAGTGTACTTGGTCAGAACATGATATCCTCAAGTCGGGGCATCTTTATATCATCAAGTCTTTCCTTCCTGAGGTCGTTAACACTTGGTCAAGTATTTATCGAGAAGATACAGTTCTGCATCTCTGTCTCAGAGTAAGTGTCAGTGAGTACATAATTTGAACTTCCTGTTTTGACCTCTGAAAGTGTGAAGAAGCCAAATAAAATTCTTAAATATTCACCAAGGGTTCCCCTCTTCTTCTGTAGGAAATTCAGCAACAGAGAGCAGCCCAGAAGCTCACGTTTGCCTTCAATCAAATGAAACCCAAATCCATACCATATTCGCCAAGGTAATCCTTACATTTTTCTAGGATCTTTTAGTATTGTGTGGGTAGCAGTCTCTTGACCTTCATTATTGATGTTGGATGTTTTAATTGTCACCGCTTTGCATGTCAGTTAGAATCTTAGTATCAAAACTGCTAGTAATATCTATAACTATTTTTCATAAGGTTCCTTGAAGTTTTCCTGCTGTATTGCCATTCAGCAGGACAGTGGTTCGCTGTGGAAGAATGCATGACTGGAGAATTTAGAAAATACAACAATAACAATGGTGACGAGATTATTCCAACTAATACACTAGAGGAGATGATGCTAGCCTTTAGCCACTGGACTTACGAATACACCAGAGGCGAGTTGCTGGTACTCGATTTACAAGGTAAGTTTATTAGAATATTGCTAAGGTGCAATAGTGCAGGAGGTTCTCATCTGGTCATGGCTTACATATAATACACAGAAATCTGCTAGAGACTTTGACTAAAGGTTGAAAATAAACACCACATAGCCATATCATACAACCATAGCAGAGCTTTGAATAATGAGATCTAGCTGTCTTGTCACTAAGGTGATAATGTGTTTTGATGAGCAAACCATGTGAAATATTTTACTATCAGGTATATAGTCATTAGTCTTTCAAAGGTATAAAAACCTTTTTTTAGTACACATTTGCAGTACATAATGTTTACATTCTTCTGGAGTAGGTACATGTACTTAACACATCTTGACTTAAAGACTATATCTTATATCTTAGTTACTTTTCTCCTTGCTGAGATGAAATACCGACACCCAAAGTTGGAGAGGGAAAGGTTTATTTGGCTCACTGTTCGTGGAACTTTCAGCCCGTTATTGACTGGCTCCAATGCAGGGTTGCACATAACAGAGCGGGCAGCTGTTCAAGGCAGCAGAAGACAGCAGAAGCAACAAGAAAAGATGGGGGAGCAAGCCTGTCTATCTCTTATTTGTGAGCAAGGCTCCCTGTCCTAGGGCAGATAACAGTACTCACAGCCTTAACCCCAGCACTGGACCATGAATCAATTGCAGACTCTAGATTTAGCCTTTGAAAAACTCGCTCCCCATGATTTCGTGATTCTTTGGGGGGACATCCAGACACAAACCATAAGAGGTCATATTTTAAAACAAAACAATAACATCTGTTCCTATGTTTATGTTATACCCCTTACTGTGAGCTAATGAGCTAAACTACCTAAGAATTTATTGGGTTAGAACAGTTAAGCAGATATGATATTACCCCAGCTACAGGGGAGGTTGAGACAGGACTGCAAATTCGTGGCCAGCCTGAGCTATGTAGCAAGACTGTGATGTTTAAAAAACTTTTTTTTTTTTTTTTTTTTTTTTAATACAGTTTCTTGATTCAGGGTTTGTTTTTTTGCGGGGAGGAGGGTTGTTTTTTGGGTTTGGTTTGGTTTTTTGAGATTGGATCTTGCTGTGTAGCCCAGGCTGACCTTAAACTTAGGCAATCTGTCTTCTTGCCTTAGCCTCTCAAGTGCTGGGATTACACTTGATTCTAGATTTGGATGGATATAATGGGGCTAAATCATTGCTGCTGTCACTTTGAGGAGCTCATGTGGCTAGAGACATTGGACAGCCTGAGTGCACTGAATGTCAAGTCTTGTTGGGCACTGTGACACATGCTTATAATCCAGCCACCTGGGAGGCTGAGGCAAGAGGGTTGTAATTTGAACCCAGCCTGGGTAATTTAGCAATTCAGGAAGACCTTTTATCAAGGTAATAAAGGACTGGAGGTGTATCCCAGTGCAAAGATGCTTAGTTCAAGTTTCAGAAACGCACTCCCGCCACTCCCCCAAAATGTCTCTGTTCATTGTCAGCAGATTTTCTCAGTTCTCTAAGGGTTCTCCATGTGGGTGTCTAGCTTGGGTTTTCTGTATCATGGCAGTTTCAGTTTTGAGCTGGTTTCTCCTAGGGACAAAGCAGACTCCTGAGTCTGGGCCTAGGTCTCTTCCCCCATGTTCACTGGTCATGACTGGTTATGGAGGAAGCCCAGGTTATAGGGGAGGGGGATTAGATGCTTGTACCTGCTGGGAGAGTGGTGTATATCAGAGGGTAGGGCAGATGGCTCATGGACACTGCAGTGGATGGAGCCGACTTAGATACTGGGAAGGGTGAGGCTGTGAGAAGGTGGCTTTGCCTGGAGTAATGTCTTTACAGCTTCACAGCAGTGTTCATCAGCTCTGTAAGGTACTCTGACCTTACAGCTTTTTGTGTAATTTTTCTCCATAGAGAGCAACTTTAATTTCAAATGTAAACTCAGATTTTAAGTTGCATGAAAAGTTGCTTAGAATATTTATCATTGGTGACTCCTTTCATTCCACAGATGAAAATATTTTTAAAATTTGCTAAAACCTCTCTGATGTGTGTTACTAGGCCAATTCGGTTAAACTTTAAAAATAATTCAAATAAGTTAAGCATAGTGGTATACACCTCTGTAAGCCCAGCACTTGGGAGGCTGAGGCAGGAGGATTGCTGCGAGTTGGAGGCCAGCCTGGTCTACAAAGTGAGTTCAAGGTCAGCTTGAACTGCAGAGTGAAACCTTGTCTCAAAAAAACAAAAAACAAAAACAAAAAAAAATTTTTCTGACGCATACACAGGAAGTGACGCCAAATTTTACATCATCTGTTCTATGTTGATTTAAAAGATGGCAATATTTTTAATAAATTACAATTTTTCTTTGAGCAACATAGGTTTGAACTACAGTTTTACTTTATGGATTTATGTTTTGCAGATTTGTAATAACTTGAAAAAACTCACAAACCATATAGTTAAGAAGTACAAAAACAAAAAACAGGGCTGGGTGGGGTAGTGCACCCTGTAATCCCAGCACTTGGGAGGCTGAGGCAAGAGAATCCCTGTGGGTTCAAAGCTAGCGTGGGCTACAAAGTGGGTTCAAGGCCACCGTGAACTGTATAGCTCAAAAAGACGCAAAACAAGGTTAGGGTGTCATCAGTGAATAAAATGTATATAGACAGTAGTCTGTTTTATCATTTACTGCCCCAAAATACGAGCAAATGTATCATAAACAGCTGGAATTTATTAACATTTACACACAGACTATCCATGCCGCCATTTGCAGTTCAGACAAGTGTGAGCGATGTGAAGATGTAGTATTGTTAACTGTAAAACTGACTCGAGAAAATACATGCTCTGGTGATTTCAGAGCCACCTCCTGGTGCTGTTGCAGTGAGCGAGGGTGTAAAATCACCTTGTGCCCTATGTGGTGGCACTCCCTTGTAATTCCAGCATTTTTTTTAAAGCCTACTCTTTCTCAATATACTTCACAGGTCTTTAAATTGTTTTTAGGGCTGGGGATGTAGCTCAGGGGTACAGTGTTTGCACAGGGTCCTGAGTTCAAGCTGCAGTACGACAACAACAAAAAGTTTCATCTCTGGTCAAGCTGAGATTTTTAAGAATTTAGTCTGGAATAAAAGTTGACATGTTGACTTTTAAAAGATAAAAACAAACAAGAATCACCTGCTAATAAAAATCTTAATTTTTTAGAAAAAAAACATACATGGGGGGTTGGTGCTCCTGACTTCAACGTTCATCTGTAATTGCAGTCTTCTCTACATAGTTAATATGTTCACAAAGCCATTTTTCACAGGAATATTTTACATTTTGGGTTTTTTGTTTTGTTGTTCCTATTACACAGAAATATTTTAGATATGACAAAAATTGAATAGAAATATGCATAAAAACCAAAATGGACCCATCCTTATGTTTTCTCTGCTTTTGTGAAGACTTACACAGAAGTAGAAATCCCCTCCCCATTTTATTATGTTGTGCTAGTTTTTCGAAAACTGGATTCATGAGACAATTATTTTTTCCTTTTTTCCCCACCATTATATCATAGACATCTTCCAGGTCATTATCAATGAATCTGAAATATTTCTTTTAGTAGTTTCATGACAGTCAAGTAAGAAAGCATAGCATGATGTACCTCCTCTACTGATAAGACCTATGCAGCTGGTGGTTTTTTTTTTTTTTTTTTTTTGTCTGTTTTTTGTTGTTTTTTGGTTTTTGGTTTTTTTTTGGCTACTCCAAAGAGTGGTGCTACAGGCATGCACATATTCTTCACCTTTGCTAGTCTGTTAGGTGAAAAGTAGTATTGTATTTTAATTCTAGTTTTTCCTTTCCTCTCATGAAAATTGAACCATTTAATTAGGTTTCATTCTGATGGGTTAAATAGTTGTGATTATTCAAAGTATCAGTAGGTGATTTGTGTGTTTTGCATTACTGGAAATGCGTTATGGATTGTACCTTTGTGTAGCAAGTTGTCCTGTTTGGTGAATCAAGGGTGGGTGATGAAGACCTTTTATAAGTAGAGCCCCATTGGTAAGAAGCTCAGGAGTTTCTACCGTAACATTCAGCTCTTGACCTGTTTCTGGTGGGAGGCCAAGGTCATAATCAAGTTAGAAAATGTCAAAAGAGGAAAAACTCCTTGAATAATTGAACATTGCAATGGTAGATGATGCTGTAAATCTCTCAGGAGTATTATGCAGACATTAATGCCTATGTCGATTAATACAATATAAATTATCCTTTTTTCTATGTACACATAAAGGTGTGGGTGAAAACCTGACTGACCCATCTGTAATAAAAGCAGAAGAAAAGAGGTAATCAGTTTCAAGTTTCATTAATGTATTTTCATAATTTTAATTTTTATATTTCTCCTTACATAAACTACCTTTTTTTGACCACTATTTTCTACAGATCCTGTGATATGGTTTTTGGCCCAGCAAATCTAGGAGAAGACGCAATAAAAAACTTCAGAGCAAAGCATCACTGTAATTCTTGCTGTCGAAAGCTTAAGCTTCCAGGTAAAGTTTTCTTAATGAGCATAACACAGAACTTGCCAGCACATTGGGTACTGTGTGCTCCTGAGGCTGGATGCACAGGGCTTTGATTAATGTCTCCACGGTGTTAGCTGTAAGTGTATCTGTGACTGCTCTTTACTTGTAAAACACAGTTTGTTCATTTCATACATTTTGTGTCTGCTGGATGCCAGGAATTGGGCTAGGTGTTGGTGGTAGGATGGCGAGCAGACAGGCACGTTCCTTGGCCTTGTGGAGTTCAGGCAGGTGTTGGGTATGGTGGCAGTACTGCCAGTGACTCCCAACGGGGATGCGGGGGAGGCAGACAGAGTGCTGTGTAAATGAGAGCAGTGATGAAGCCCAAACCTGGAGCTCAGGGAATGCTGCTGCTGCGGACCTGACACTTGCTTAGACCTGCAGGCTGAGTAGACTTCAGGTTACCCTTGCAGAGAAGTGGGAAGAGTATTCTACGATGCACAAACATGAATTGCAAGTATATTTTCTCATCATGTAATTTTTGGATTTGAAGAACTGCAAACTGTTGAATTGTTTTTCAAAAGCCCCACCTTTTATGGCCAATAATAGGAGCTTGGGCTCAGAAACCAGACTGCATGGCTCCAGGGGTTACTTGTATTATCAATTTTTTAAGGATTAAATGAGATGGTATTTGTGAAGGACTTAGAACAAAGCCAGCCATTTAGTATGCAGTATTAGGTTGTAAGTGATACTGCTTTTGATTTTTCGGGTTTTGCTTACTGCTGGTGTACAGAAAGACCACTGATTTTTTTCGTATGTTGACCTTGTATCCTGTAGTCTTGGTTAATCATCCACCTTTTCCAGGAAGGTGTTTTTGTTTTTTGTTTTTTGTTTTTTTTTAATAGGCTTCTTGGGATTTTCTGGATAGACAAGACAGTTTTGTTTACTTTCCCTACAATCTGTAAGCCTTTAATTTTTCTTTCTCTTTTTGCACTGACAAGTACTTCGAGTACATCGGTGAAAAGGTGTGACAAAGTTGACATCCTTCCTATGTTCCTGAAAGCGTTGCCTTTTGCCATAAAGATGGTAACTAATGATTTTGCAGTAAATGCAATTTGTTTAGGTTGAGGAAATTTCCATCTACTTGTTTCTTCAGAATGTTTATCCTACATAGATACTGGATTTTTTCCTTTTTTTTTTTTTTTTTTTTTTTTTTTTTTTTTTTTTTTTTTTTTTTTTTTTTTTTTTTTTTTTTTTTTTTTTTTTTTTTTTTTTTTTTTTTTTTTTTTTTTTTTTTTTTTTTTTTTTTTTTTTT
>RJWM01002073.1:0-18458 GCA_004363535.1 Dasyprocta punctata | reverse complement strand
TGCACTGCTTTGTTTTGTTTTGTTTTGGGCATTGCTGAGAATCAGACCCGTAGCCTCACACATGCTAACAAACAAATGCACTACCCCTGAGGTGCACACTGCACTGGACAGTATTTTAATGTGGAGCCACTTGCATTGCTAGGGCATACTGCCTTTGATTGCAATTCACTGTTTTTTATGCATGCATTGTTGGGTTCAGTTTGCTAACATTTTGTTAAGGATTTTATGTCTGTGTTCATGAGGATATTAACTGATGGCTTTTTTATTTGTTTTTTATTTTCTTATATTGTCTTTATCTTACCTTATTTATAAGTAAGTTGGAAAATGTTCCCACCTCTTCTGTCTTCAGGAATTGATTGTACAGAATTAATATTATCAGCCGGGTGTGGTGGTGCATGCCTTTAATCCCAGCACTTGGGAGGCTGAGGTAGGTAGAGCGTTATGAGTTCGAGGCCAGCTTGGGTTACAACTCAAGCACAAGGCCGGCCTGAGCTACATAGTGTGACCCTGTCTCAAAAAACCAGGGCTGGGAGATTGGCTCAGTGGCTTAAGTGCCTGTCTGACAGGCACAAGGTTGTGAGTTTGATCCCCGGTGCCGCAAAAAAAAAAAAATTATCTCCACCATAGATTGGTAGAATTGCCCATTGAAACTATCTTTGAAATTTTCTTTGCATTTACTAAGAATTTGGTTTACTCAGTAGAGAAATGTTGAGGATATTGATTATTTTTGCACTCAGTCTGAAGCAGCACAGAGAAAATGAGGGAGAGGGAGATAGAAAGCCCTTTAACGTGGTAGGCACAGGAGAGTTTGATGGGGGTGCAGTGGCTCTCAAACGAGAACAAAGCAGTGGGACTACTTTTGTCAGTTTTGCTGGGGGGAGGAGTTTGGGAGGTGGGCAAAATGATTAACAGCTGATTTGAAGGAGCATCTACCTGTGTAAAACAGGAGACAAAGATTTGCTGGGGGTGGAGGCTTGGGATTGGAGAGGGCTTGGCACGTGCCGTGCAAAGAGACTGGGAGGTTTATCTCTGGAATGAAAAGGAGAACATGGAAGTTACTCTTAAGAGAGGTAAGTTGCTTCTCTGGGCCGGGTACCAAGTTGGGCGGGTTTCATGTTAGAGGTAGCTAAGCCACAGGCTAGCAGAATCTGTCAGTTACCAGTTTGTTCCTGAATGTTCTGTGAAGTTCAGTGAGTCGTCTTTCATCACTGCGGTTCGTGTTTGTGCTCTTGGTTTCTTGGTCAGTCTGGCTAGAGGTTTTACCAGTTTTATTGACAATTCTAAAGAACCAGCTTTGTTTTCATTATTTACTCAATTTCTCTGCTTTGATTTATGGTTTATATCTTTAACTTGCTTTAAGTTTAGTTTGTTCCATTTTCTAGTGTAGTTTATTGATTGAAGATCTTCTCAAACATTTAGTCCTATAATTTTCCCTCTAAGTGTTCTAGCTGCATCCTATGAATTTTGGCTTCATTTTTTTTAACTACTTCACTTTTCTTTACTTTTTGTGGTGCTAGGAATCAAACTCAGGGCCTCGCATATGCTTGGTAATTGCTCTGCCACTTGAGCATATTCCCAAACTCTGTTTCATTTTTATTTAAAAATATTTTTAATTTTTGTTGATTTCATCTTTCACCTAGAAAGTATTTAGAAGTACTTGTTTAGTTCTCACATATTTATAAGTTTTCCAGATAACTTTCTGTTGATTTCTTGTGTAATTCCACTGTAAGAGACTATAATTACGTGATTTGAATTAAAAAATTGTTAAAAAATTTAAAAAGGCATGGTGTCTGGTGAACATTCCATTCATTTAAGAATATATATTCTGCTATTATTGGATGGAGTGTTCTATAAATGTTAAAGTTTGATCATATTGTTTAGGTGTTTAAATTTCCTTGATTTTCTCTTTGTTCCATTGATGAATTATAAGGTATAATTACAATTGTGGATTAGTGAGTTTTGCTATTTAGTTCTTTCCAAATAGTCTGAAGCCTGTTCTTGGATGCATATTTAATATTGTTACTATCTTCCTGGTGAATTGTTTCACAACAATGCAACTCCATAGTCATTTTCCTTGTTCTAAAGAATGTTGTCCTGTGCTAACATAGTCACTCCAGCTATCTTTTGATGAGGGTTTACCTATTTCTTTTCATTCCTTTTAATACATGCACACATGCACACGCCCATATATAATAGCATACAGCTGGGCTTCTGATTTTTTTAAATCTAAAAATTTCCCTGATTTAGTTGGTGTTTTACATTTAATGTAATTGTTATCATTAGATTTAAACTTTCATTTTTATTGTTCTCCTATTTTTCTTATATGCCTCCTCCCCATTACTTCTACCTGCCCCCTTCCTTGGGTTATTTGAATATTTTTTAGCATTGTTTTAATTTATGTTCAGTTTTTTTAGTGGTTACTTTTAGTTTTCCTTCAATTAAGACTTTCTACGATTTACATACCCTGTTTTCAGTGAAGGTAGAGTTTTAGGTTGATAATTTTGTCTTTCAGCACCTAAAAAGTGTTTTCCTGTCCTCTGGCCTCTGTTGTTTCAGATGAAAATACCACATTCCTTTGAATAATTTCTTAAACGTGATATATCTTTAATCTAGCTGATTTCAAGATTTTGTTCTTATCTTTGGTCTTAAGCAGTTTCATTCTGGTGTGTCTGATTGTGACTTTCTCTGAATTTATCTTTCTTTGGGCTTACTTAGCTTGTTTAATTTGTAAACTTAAAAGATTTTCATCAAATATTAGGGTTTAGCTAGTCAAATAATCAGAGTTGAGATTATTTGCTTATGGCTACATCCGTTAATTAATAACTGTAACTGCATGGTTCTCTACTGTTCTTTATATGATACAGCTTGAAAATAACTGTATTCCCTCAGGCCATACTGGCATAAACTTGAAGTTAAATTATATCAAAAATAACTCACATAGTTGCAGTCATGCATTGGGATCACGTAATGTAGGCTGTTTTGGATTTAAATTAACAGTTCGTATTTTGAGTATGTTATATATTCTATTCAGATGAAGTAAGAATGTCTGTGTGGCCATGATTGGTATAAATTATAAATTTGGTATTACTACATTGTTATAATTCTGAAGCTGTTTGCATATAGGTCTGTAACTAACTCATTAAATGACTTCATGCTGTCCCATAACTGTAAATGCATTTTGCATACTGACCATACCAAACGCATCTGAAGACTTCCTTTTTCTCCTGTGCTCCTGATTCTGTGTTTACTTCCCTGATTTCTATCTGGATTCCTTAAAGCATCTCAGATAGTAACCTATATTGTTCCAGAACCTGGAGGTACATCTCCCACCCTTACCGAAGAGCTCTCCTTCCCCACCTCATCAGTGGTTTACCCAGTTGCTTGGACCATACATAAAGCTCCCACTTTTCCCTCACTTTTCCCAACCAGTCCGGCAAAATACTTTTACTGCCACCACCTTGTTTCCTGTTACTGTGTGCCCCAGGCAAGTCGTCACAGAAACATTATGTAAAACAAATCAGATTACATTCCTTCCATAAGAAGGTTTCTACTGGAAACCTTTCAGTAGATTTTTATTGTAGGCTGTGCTCCACCTCATAACTTGGATCCCCTAAATTAGTGGTCAGAAAACTTTGGTAAAGGGCAAGGTGGACTTTTTGTCTTTTTGAGACATGGCCTCACTATGCAGTGCAGCTTGGCCTCGCTTGAACTTGCAGCGATCCTCCTGTCTCTGCCTCCTGAGTCCTGGGATTGCAGACTTGTGCCACAAGGTGGCATGATGGATAATTTCTGAGTTGTGGGCCATGTGGTCTGTCTCAGCTACCTAACTCTACTGTCACAGTGCATAAATAACTAGAGTGTGTAAATAAATGAGCTTACTGCATCCTGTTAAGATTATTTACCAAGACAGACCACTCACTGGTCAGACTGGTCCATAGGCATTGGTTTTAATCCTTGGCCATTAACTGCTGCTTGACCTCATTTTCTGATAGTCTTCCTCTTATTGCCGCACAAAAGCCACAGTCTTCCTACCATTGTTAGAGCACACCACATCTGTTTCTTCCTTACAGTGCTGCCAGCTCACCTCGCCTATGTCTAGACAGTGCTGGTGAACCTGTGGCATGTGCTGCAGCCAGCAGTTTGTTATCATTGAAAGCTGGGAAAGGTTCACAGTCACTGACCTCCAGGGCTCCTTTAGGGCTTTGACAGTTTGCTGTCAGTGTTGGGTACGTGCTCAGTGTCCACCCTGGCTTTTCTCCCTGGCGACCTGTCAGCAAGACCCACGCTTCACCAACTGCCCACTGGCCCTGGTACACTGCACAGTGTCACCCTGCTTAGAATCAGGTTTCATTGCTTCCTTCCCCTGCTAGGATCCTGGTTCGCTGCTGCATTCCTGTGCTTACATGAGTTAGAGATTGATGTTCAGCATATAATAATTAATTTCATTTTTATGTGTACAAATACTGTCACAGGTATGTATAGAAGAAAATTGATTTGGAAAATGTTCTTCATTTCTAAGAAATTCTTTTTTCTTTTGTTGGGGTGGTGAATATAGATCTGAAGAGGAATGACTATACACCTGATAAAATGGTGTTTCCTCCGGATGAGCCTTCCGATTTGAATCTTCAGCCTGAAAATTCTACCAAAGAATCAGAGTCAACTAATTCTGTTCGTCTCATGCTGTGATACTGCTGAGTCATTGGTTTTGCCTACACCTCACAAACATGTTTTTGTGTCACTCTGCCTTTAGGAGGAGATGGGTAATGGAGAATCTGATGACCCCAGCATGGTTTAAAGGCCAGTGTTCTTTTGGCCTAATCAAACTTGTCAGAAACGCCCTATAGGATATAGCTGACTGCTGAAAAATTTTAAAGGTGATGGAAAATTAGTATTTATAACTTCTTAAAGGGCTCCTTAAAAAGCAGACCTGGTGAGGGTATGAATTCCTCTCTTACAAGGTGCAATACCATTAACCAAAGTTAGAGGTTTGTGCACATTTTATTGGCGATCGGTTTATGGCCATTCAGCAAGAGTAAAGAAGAACGCACACAGTCTTTGGTGACATGGCAGTCCGAAGTCTTCCTAGTGTGCTGGGGGTCGTGTCCTCGCCCCCACCTGGTGGAGCTGTGGGCCACAGCAAAGTGGGGGCCTCCTGAGGACTCCAGGCTCGCTGGCAGCAAGGGCTTGAGTGAAGCATTCTCTGCGAGGGACTTTATTTATGAATCAGGGTCAGGCTCCGAATTGCAAAACAGAGCCAGTGTTTTGTTAAGTAGAGCCCAAATTGTGCAGAGGTATTAGATTGTATTTTTTAAACCTTGTTTTATCAAATCACTGTTAAGCAAAAGAAAGCCATGGTGAAAGGAGAACGTAACTCCTGATGAAGGGCGTTCCCTGTGAGGAGTCTGGAACCTTCTCCATGTGTCAGGAGTGACGACCTGCGAGCTGCTACTACTCCAAAGATTTTAGGGACAACATATCAATCAGGACATGGATATGAGCGCTTGCTTATATTTAAGATTGTGGAGGGGCATATGAACTTGAATGTTGTTTGTGGTACTTTATTTAGGAAATGAATTGAGTCGGATCATCGTGGGGTGATGTGGGGAGGCTGCAGTACAACTTTCGGCCAACAGAATGTCATTTAACTGCCCTCATGTCTGAGTATTCAACAAGAAGGAAAATGTTTCACCTGCTTTGATTTTTTTTTTCTTTATTTTGTTCTGTTTCCTAGGTACTATTAATTTTCATTTGGAAGGGAGCAGCGTAAAGCTTATTTGTATTCAGTAGTGTATCTCATAGATACAGACAAGGCAAGCAGAATAAGCTGTTTAAATAGTGTTTAATACTGACAGGGAGAGAAAAGTGTATTACTGAAGATATACTATATACATTTTGTATATCATTAAATCTTTAAAACAAATAAATTTATTCTTGTTTACACATGTCTGTTGAGTGTCATCAGTGTGGAGCGTCGTGGGCGTTTGCAGAGCGGTCGGGGCTCGGAAGCAGTGAGATCTGCCCGGGCCGCTGCACGCGAGTGCATGGGGGAGGGCGACCGGCCGAGGGGAGGGGAGGGCAGGGGAGGGTCCCTTCCGCGTGCAGCTCGCTCTGCCCTGCGTCCCTCCCTCCCGGGCCAGGGTCTCCTGGCAACCTGCTGGAATCCCGCGGGTGGAGAGGATTGTGATGCCCGCAGCCCTCAGACCCAGGCCGCGCCCACCCCGGCAGTCTGTTCCACAGCAGCGGCGGAGAGCAGCTGCGAGCACTGGGCTGGAGATGAGGCTGCGCCCGCGCGGCCAACCCCGAACAGAAGCAGAGCTGACGCCCGCGCCATGACGCCCCGCCGGGCCCGGCCCACCCAGGCCCAGTCCCGCACCGGGGTCTTCTACTACGCGCTGTGAGCTGGTGCCCGCCCGCGCCCGGGGGAGGGCTGCAGGGGAAGAAGAGCCAGGAAGGACGAGGAAGGCGCTGCGGGGAGACGGCCCCCAGGCTTACAGTGAAGGAGCTCCTAGATCAGGCGAGCCTTCTTGTTTCAAAGCGACCCCTGATGGCAGCGTCTTTGCCAGGTTCCCTGCCTGGCCCCTGCATGACCCACACAACAGCCCTGTAAGGCAGCAGGATTGTGTGTGTGTGTCGGGGGTGGGGGTGACCCAGGGGCGTACAGCCCCGTTCCTTCCTTCTGTGTGACTACAGAGACAGAATCAGGATTTAAACTGAAACCCTCAGTCAGGCACGGTGATGCACGCCTGTAATCCCAGCATTCAGGAAGCTGAGGCAGAACTGCCGAGAGGCCATCCTGGACTGCATAGTGAGACCCTGTCTCCAGAAACAGAAAAGAACAAAAGAAACTAAGACCTATACTTCAATAGTTCATGCTATTTCTCCTTTTCTCTCAGGGTGTGAAAGCTTTATATACAGACATATACACATATGCATTTGCTCTTGTATGCAGATTCTCTAGATGTGTGTATCAAGCTCTCATACTGACATACACACACAGTATAGACACACAGTATAGACACTTACTCCATGACGTCCAAATCCACATAGCTCTTGGTAGGTGGTATGTAGTTAGCTAGGTAGGCAGATACTCCATAGATCCTCCTTTGTTCTGCAAGCCTTTGCACCTCTCCTTTCCTATATTATGGGCAGATAACCACTTAAACCTCACATCACCTTTGCTACAAAATAGGATTTAAAAAGAATTCTTGCTCCATACAATCCTGCAAAATTTTAACAGAAAAGTGCATGCTAGCTACTGTCATTATTAACTGTCCTTCGTTATTATTACTACAAATAACTACTGCCCACACCCCCGCGAAAATACTTTGGCTTTTATGGGAAAGTGTGTATTTGGGGCGAAGCAATTATAGGACTTCGCAAGGCCAGTATGTTGCAATTCTATTGCTTTAGTTTCATGAAGAAATTTTTTATCTAGGTTTTATTTGGCTTTGGGCACTTGGTAAGTGTTATGGACTAAAGAACACATGCTTTTGTTTGATTTTTGGTGTTTTGAGACGGCTTTGACTATGTAGTGCAGGCTGGCCTCAAACTCACAGTGACCCTCCTGCCTCAGCCTCCCAGTGCGCCACCACGCCCGGCCCGTAGGAATACCACATACCCTTGATGGGGCCAGCGCATTTCCTGAGCCAGGGAAGGGAGGAGCTTCATGCCCTTTGTCTCCCACCCTCAATGCACTCTCTCTCCCTGCCGCGTTCGCACAGAGCAGAGCGCACAGACCTCTCTGACCCGCTTCCCGCCCGCGAGGGCCCCGCGCGGCCGCCGCACCCGCCGGGCGTCGCCGGGCTGCGCAACCTGGGCAACACGTGCTACATGAACGCCGTGCTGCAGTGCCTGGCCAGCGTTCCGCCACTGGCGCAGTACTTCCGGTCGGGACAGTACGTCACCGCGCTGCGCAAGTATGGGGCCGATGGGCCGGGGCCGGGGCCGATGGGGCGGGGCCGCGCGTGCGCACCGGGGGAGAGGCGAGCGACCTGTGCCCCAGCGTTCTCCTCCGTTCTCCTTCATCCCCTGCTGGCCTAGGGACTGCAGGGAAGTGGCCACGGCCTTCGCCTACCTGCTGACTGACATGTGGCTGGGCGACGCCGACTGCGTGTCCCCCGAGGAGTTCCGGGCCGCGCTTGGCCGCCTGCACCCCGCCTTCACGAGGAGAACGCAGCAGGACGCGCAGGAGTTCCTCATCTACGTGCTCAACTCGCTGCACGAGGCGCTGAGGAAGGTGGGGCGCGGGGGGGGGGGAGGCGGGGCCGTGCGGGGGAAGGCGGGGAGGGGAGGCGAGCCAAGGGGCTCCAGCCGGAACTGCCGCACTCGCAAATTATGCTCAATTCTTCTGACGCCCCCTCCTCCCGGCATCTCTTGACCCCCCTTCCATTTTCAAAAGATCCATCATCCTGTTATACCTTTTATTTTGTTCTTTATTTGTACTTTGGGTTCCTCTTCTGAGAGAAGCCTTGCGATGTTTAAGTTCATGTGTCTGATTTCTTTCACTTAATATGATGGACTCAACGTGCATCCGTTTTCCTACATGTGACTCAGACATAACCTTTTTCTGGCTGAGTAGTACTCCACTTGCAGACCTGTAGCTGCTTCCACATCTGACTTCTGTTGCCATGCTGGGTGCCCAGTGCTGGGCAGGGCCTGGGCTGTAGAGCACAACCCCCTTCGTGTCTGGATCTACCAAACGGGCATTTCCAGTCACCAACCAGGTGTGGAATCAGGCGTCTAGTTCTCCTAGCAGATGAATGCAAGATGCTCTCAAAAGTAAAATAAGAGAGTACAGCTTGAATCTTCATAGCGTCTACACATGGGAGCCTCGCACTGAGCACCCACCTTAGGCCCTCGCTGGGTCAGGACAGTGTCTCCACACACAGGAAGGCACCCTCCCTCCAGGCCTGCTTTGCACCCTGGGGCGAGAGCCGCGCTCCTCCTGGAGATGTGGTGGTGGCTTTTTCCCTTAGCCTGTGTCAGACACAGCGCCCCCTGCACGTCGTACTGCAGGACCCTTTTGCATTCTAGGTGAGACCCAGACGGTGGTGCGGCACAGATTTATAGCCGGTGGCGGAGCTCAGTGGAGACCTGGCCTCCTCACCTGCAGGCAGCTGAAATAAACAGCACTCGGGCTCCTGGGCCACATTAGAAATAAGGGGCTGGAGACCAAAGTACAGAGGTGATAGGGCTACCTGATGATGACCTGGTGCGACCTGAAAGGCACCTTCCACCAGGCATGGGCTCTGGAGTCATTTTGGGGAGGAGCTGGGCTCACAGCAGGCTGCCAGGTCAGGACATTAAGGTGCCCAAGAAATTCAAGATTTGATTTTCTTTTCTTTTCTTTTTTTTTTTTTTTTTTGGTGTGTGTGTTTGTGTCTGAAAAGTAACACTTTAATAACTCACATTCTTCCACCATTACCAGAAAAATGTTTATAAAGATAAGTAAGCCTCTTTACCCAGAGATCCAAACTTCAGACCACAGTGGGAAACATGGAAACGCTGTCCCCACAGCCCCCGCGTTGACCCTGGTCTGGGACAAAGCTTCTGACCCACTGGGCCCTGTGCGGGGCCCACTCGGGATGAGGGCCAGGGAAGCCCCAATCCATGCCCCTGAGAGAAAGTGGAACCGCAGCCCTACCAGAGACAAGGTGGCCACTTGTATCAACAAAAAAGATTCATTTCCAGCATGACATTTTCTGTTTGTTTTACTTTATTTTATTTTATTTATTTATTTTTTTGCGGCACCAGGGATCAAGATCACAACCTCACACCTGCCAGACAGGCGCTTAAGCCACTGAGCCAAACTCCTAGCCCTTGTTTGTTTTATTTTAAAGAGTATTTTCTGCCCAGGTGTGATGGCAGACACCTGTAATCCCAGCACTCGGGAGGCTCAGGTGAAAGAGTCGCGACCAGTTTGAGGCTAGCCTGGGTTACGTAGTGAAACGCTGTTTTGGAAAACCAAAACAAAGTATTTCCCATACATTAAAAGAGAAAAGGCAGGGAACTTAAGGAATTGGATTAAATTAGATCAACTTGTGTGATCTGAATTTAGCTTAGTAGCAGGGAAACCTAGGTCCAGGGCCTTATGTCATATGATCACAGAGTGTCAGCTTATGTGGCCATGGGCTTGTGTTTTACCAGAGTTGGGGGGCCACCATTACTCAATTTCCCCTCAACAGGAAAATACAGAGTCATCAAAACTCGTGCATGATGTATACCTTAAGATCTTACTCTACGCATTGTCTGAATCTACAAGTCAGTGATTTCTGTTGGACATGTATCATTCTGATAGAAAAAGTCTTTTAAAATGTTTTTGATAACCCATCGCTGATTTGAAAGGATTTGTCCCTTGATTCAGTACCATCGAAGGTCACGTGAGAAAAGATCTCCCGGGAGCTGCTGCAGGAAGGGGACCGCCAGTGAGACGTCCATCATCACCCAGCTCTTCGAAGGGCAGCTCAGCTACAGCATCGTGTGTTTGAAGTGTGAGAACAGCACCTACAAGAATGAAGTCTTCACTGTCCTCTCTCTCCCCATCCCGTCTGAGTATGAGTGCACCCTTCAGGTAGGATTCCTTCATCCTGGATGCTGTGTCTTTGATTTTTTAAGTGAGGGTCTCACTGAATTTCCCAAGCTGGCCTCAAATTTGTGCTATCCTGCTTCAGCCTCCCAGGTAGCTGTGATTATAGGTGTGTACCACTGTATCCTACCTACTTTGGAATATTTTCATCTGTATATTTTCTTGAGGCTTTTTTGCCTACATTATTTAGTAGGGAAAGTATATTGGTTAATGTCATAGTTGGTGTCTAGATGCCCCCCCCAACCAACCTTATGCAGGGCTTTTCAGAGGTGCCTGAATCTGGAGTTTGTGACTGATTTATAGTCCAGTGCTGGGATTAAGGGTGTGAATGCTACACATGCCCAGGATGGGTAGCCTGCGTACAGTATGAGGGAGTGAAAGAGACTTGCCCTTGTTGCTTTTGTGTCTTCTGCTGCCATGAACTGTTACTGCCGTTCTGTATTGGAGCCAGCCAATTATGGACTGAAACCTGTACAAACTATGAACTAAATAAACTTTTTCCCTCTTTAATTGTGGGTATAAGATATTTTTTCTCAGCAATGAGAGAAAAGTATGACAGTTTGCTTTCTTGTAATTGGTACAAATCACTCAACATCAACAATTTAAAGGAATAAAGCTGTAATTTGGCTTATAGTTTCAGAGGGTTCGGTTCATGGTAGAAACGTGGCAGAAGGGCATGATGGGAAAAGCTGCTCACTTCATGGTGGCCAGGAAGCAGAGCAGAGAGTAGCACTAGAAGAAGGGGCCAGAAACCAGGTACAGACTGCCAAGGCTACACCTCCATGACCCACCCAGAAACACCCAAAAGTGCTCTGAAGCCAGTCAAATGAATGATTAAGCTTAAGTGTCATATTCCAGCCTTTAACTTGACACCCACACACATCTTCTAAAACCAGAATCTCCAAATAAAGACAATCACAAATTCATAATCTTACTTAACATGATGCAACTATGCTGCATGCAACCAAAAATGTACTGACCCCTTTCTCAAAGTCTCAACAGTTCTGCATTTCTCAGAAGTCCAAGTCAAAGTCTCCTCTGCGACTCAAGGCAAACTCTTAGCTGTGACCCCCTGTGAAATTCAAAAAACAAACGATTTAATCTCAAGATATGGTGATAAAGGGTAAATATTCCTGTTCCAAAAGTGAATACAAAAGAATTGAACAAAAGCAAGACCAAAACACAGCATAGGAACCATTAAGTCCTGTAGCTCCATGTCCGTCCTGGATACCTGTTGCTGACACATGCGCTCCAAAGGACTTGGGAGTCCCCATCCCTGTGGCTTTGCTGATTGCACCCACATGGCCTGTATTAATCAGGTTTTACTAGAGAAACAGATAAACACAAGATGTAAAAATATATAAGAAATTATAAGATTGGTTTAGGATGTTCAGCCACAGAGTTGGATGAGGAAGCGTACAAAGGGTGTCTGCACACTGGAAACTGAAGGGTCCGGTCCTCAGTCTGAAGTTCACTGCAGTGTTCTGTGCAAGTCCATATCAGGAGGCCGCTTGGTCTGCCATGGAATACTGAAGAATCTATGTCAGAAAGCTGAAGAGTCTACACCAAAAGGCTAAAGAGTCCTACCTAGGCAGAAGCCAAAGAGTCTGTGCTAAAAGCCAGGTGATGATGTCTAAGCTGAAGGCGAAGACTGGAGCTCCTCCAAAGAACCAGCATTAAGTCTATCAACGTTACATTGCATTAGAACCATAACATTTTGCCCCTGGACCCCCAAAGACTCATGTATATTCCTTTATGCAAAAATCATTTGATCCATCTGCAAGAGTTGCCAAAGTCCTAACAGTTTTAGCATTGCTGTCCCAAGTCCCTAGTCTCCTCTGAGATTTAAGGGAAACTCTTAGCTGCAAGCCCCTGTGCAAATGAAAAGTTAAACACTTCCAACATTCAATGGCGCATGATAAACATTTTCATTCCAAAAGTTACAAACAGGAGGATACAAAGGATTGAAACCAAAGCAAGTCTAAAATCCAGCAGGCAAACCAAAGCAAATCCACATCCAGCATCTGGAGCAATCTGTGGCAAATTCTGAGTACCAAAGGGCTTGAGCACTTTTGGTGGTTGTAGCCCCCACAGCTTCTCTCTCAGGCCTACTTCGCCCTCTCCTTGCAGCTTTCCTTAGATGATCCACATTACTGGTTTTTCCAAACTTCTGGGGTCTCCACCGCACCTTGGGCTTCACCCTCACAGCTTCACATACTGCCTTCTCAGGGGCACACTGCCCGGCTCCCAAGCCTTCTGAAATTGGGCTAGAAGCCTTTTTAACTGCATAACTCTTGTATTCTGCATACATCTAAAATCAGCACCCTATGAATGATGCCAAGGTCTGCTGCCAGCTGGAGGAGTAGCCAGGCTTTCCTTTTTCTTGGCTGTAGGGGTCCAGTGCTTGGATCACTGGACACTCTACTTAACTCTGAGTAACAAATTTTCTATGCTGCTGCCATTCTAGAACATGGAAAGAGCTGTGCGGCTTTTTCCTCAAAGCAAAATCCTTCACTTTTGCAGTTTTGAGGCTACGAAGAGTAGAGACTTGCTGCTTTTCTTGATGTCTTCAGGCCATCTTTTATATTCTCCTGTTTCTTAGCAATCAAGATTTTGTCAGCTCTATCTTTACAGTCCACAGCTTTACTGGAGCTTCTGTCTGGCCAAACTCACAATGTTTTAAATTATCCTGTTGGGCTCTTTGGTCTTGATTCACAACATAAATCTGGCTAAATGTCCCAACAATAGCCATGCTACTGCCTCAACATTTGACTGCCTTGAAATTTCTTCCGCCAGATTAATTAGTTCATCACCCTTAATCTTAGTCTCAGGCAAAGTCTGTGGACATGAGCAAAAGGCAGCAGAAGACAGCAAAAGCAGCCAGAGCAAAGTGGGGAAAGCAAGCTTCTGCATTTTTATCAGAATTCTGGTCTTCTGAGCTCTTATCAGAATCATCAGACTATGCTTACAGCATTCTAGAGCTTCTATAGCCTTGCATTTCTAAACCTTTCCAAATTCCTCCTACAAACCAGTTCCAGACAGTTCTGAACCATACAATCAAGTATAGTCACAGCAGTGACTTGGTAATAATTTTCTGTATTAGTCAGCTTTCCTGTTGCTGGCACCAAATACCTGACATTTGCAACTTAAGGGAGAAGTGTAATTTGGCTCAAGCTTTGAAGGGTTCAGTCCATGGCTGACTGGCTCCAAGGCAAAAATATCATGGTGGAAGGGTGTGGTAGAGCAAAGTGGCTTGTTTTCCTGGTGACCAGGAAACAGTAGGGGAGTGGCACCAGAGATGAAAGCATGAGGGACCAGATACAGACCCCAAGGTCATGCTTATGTGACCCCATTACACATGCCCTTGTAGCTCCCAAGCCAATGAAATTAATAATTGAATTTAATCATTTGTTGTATGACTAGGAAAAAAAAAAAAGAAGAAAAAAGCCCATGATAACAGCATTTGTTTTGAAAAGCAACACGTTGGCCAAAAGTTACTATGAATTCTGTTTCTCCCCCATTCAGGGATTTGAACACAGAGCTTTGCTCATGCTAGGCAAACACTACCACTGAACCACAGCCCTAGCCCCCCCAAATGTTCCGTAAATGGGATGTTAGCCAAGTCTTTGGAAAACAAAATCTGTGCCCATCTTCCTCTTCAGGTAAATAGTTTGCAGAACGAGGGGCCTGACCACACTGAGGAAGTAGCACACTCTGTTCACTGTTCTGCAGCTTTGTCATGGGCAGCCGCCTCCAAACCCAGAGATGGGGTCCCTTTTCAGCTACTAGATCATGTCAGTGATGAGTCCAGTCAAGTCGCTGCCTGGCTTTGTTAGTGGAAATTGTGAAGTCTGTATTATTCTGAAATAAACCAGAAATGTCCAGCGATTGGATGTTAAAAGCGGTGAATGCTCGCATTCGTCTCAGTAGCTGAATGAGAAAGCAGTACCCTCTGCCGGGTAGATCTTACAGCTGTCTGGGCTGCAGCCTATGGCCAGTCCAGTTTTCTCCTGGGTGTGCTGACTGAGAAGAGCCCCTGGAGCACACTGCAGATGCTCTTCCAGAGTCCCGACCCCGGCCGTGCTCGGGCCGGACGGTCACCACCTGCTTCTCTCCCCCAGGACTGTCTCCAGTGCTTTTTCCAGCAAGATACACTGACCTGGAACAACCAGATCCATTGCTCCTTTTGTGAAACCAAGCAGGAAACAGCTGTGACGGCCAGTATTTCCAAACCACCAAAAATCATTATTTTTCACTTAAAAAGGTACGCATTTTTGACAGTTTGCGGGAAGATATTTTCAGACAGCTTGATAGTTATAATTCACATGCCAAGAATTTGTCCATTTAAAGCATATCCAGTGGTATTTGGTGTACTGCATTATTAATTTTTTAAATTGTGATATATTTCATGAAATCTGCCATTGCTTCGATTTTAATTGAAACTGCATAATTCAGTGCATAGTTCATTGGCATTACATTCATAATTTTGGGCAACACTCGCTACAATTTCCAAAACTTTTCATTACCCCAGACAGGAGCTCTGTCTCTATCAAGCAATATCTCTGTGTAATTTCTCTCCTCAGTCCCTGTAACCTCTTTTCTGCCTCTATAAATTCACCTCTAATAGGTACTTCATATAAATGACATCATGCAGGTGGGCATGGTGGCGCACACCTGTAATCTCAGAATTTGGGAGGCTGAGGCAGCAGGATATCTGTGACTTCACGGCCAGCCTAGGCTACATAGTGAGTTTAAGGCCAGTCTTGAAACCATAGTGAGACATTGTCTCCAAAGGAAAAAAAAAAAAGACATTATGCAATACTTACCCTTTTTGTCTGGTATAGTTCATTTAGCATAATGTTTAGGTTTGTCTGTGTTGTAGCAGGCACCAGAATTTCTTTCCTTTTTATCACTGAGTAATATTTCATTGCATAGATGTAGCACTTTATCTGTTCATCAAATGATGAATGCTAGTTGTTTCCAGCTTTTAACTGTTCAGATTTCTACAATGAGCACTGTAAAAGTGTGTTTGGGATCTGCTTTCGTATTATGGAGTCCACTCAGAGTGAGGTTGAAAGGCCACATGGTGACTGCCAAATATTTCCCACAGTGGCTGCACAAGTTTATATCTCTGTGACAGTGCCAGGGTCCCAGTCCCTGCAGCTTCAGTGACACTTGCTATTTTCCACTGTGGTGGTAAGTAGTACCTGACTGAGAACTTGGTTTGTGTTTTTCCAGTGACTCCTCACGTTGAGCATCTTTTTATGGCTCTGTTGTCCATTTATATATCTTTGTGGAAGGCATGTTTCCCAAAATGCTTTGTTGTAGACAGATTTTAAATTATGAAAAGCTGTTCATGGTGGCACATACCTATAATCCCAGCAATCAGGAGGCCAAATCAGGAGGATCTCCGAAAATTCAAGCAAGCTTGAGCTGTGTAGTAAGACCATGTCTAAGAACAAACAGAACAAAACAAAAACCTGTGAAAATGCCTTAAGTAGATACAAAGTTTTCTAAGACACAATTTTCTGTCCACCTGGGGACAATGGAATGATTTTCAAAATACAACATATTTAGATTGGTGAAGTTTCTTCTTAGAAACAAGAGTTGTTTCAAACATCCAGTGAAATCCTAAGACCAGCTTACAGAATAGCCAGCATGTCAGAATGCTTGCTAACTGGGTGCTGAGGCACGTGCCTGTAGCACCAGCACCCTGAGAGGCTGAGGAAAGAGTAGCACAACTTCACCCCAGCCGTGGCTTGGAACCTTGTCTCAAAACCAGTCACGAGCGCCCCCCCCATGAGAGAGCAGAGCCCAGTCCCTCCCCCCCCCTCCCGGGGAAACGTGGCACAGGGTTCAGAGGCAGAGTCGCCCACACACCTGCTCGCTGGTGAGGACAGCACCGGAGGAGAGTAGGGAGCAACTGAACCAAACCGCTTTCAGCGTTAAGCCCAGTGGCTCATTGGATCCCCTACCTCGTGACCTGCATCCAGTAGAGAACGGAGGGCTGATCAGGTTCCCCGTCTACCAGTGGGAGCAAGGACACACCTTGGGGTGGATGGTCGCCACGGTCTGGGGGAAGCAAACAGAGGCCTCTAGTGGAAGGAGGGCCCCTCAAGGAGCCGTGACCCTGAAAGGTAGGCGTAGAAAACTGACTGGCTGCATCCCGGGCTGCAGAGCATGGAAAGGAACCATTCACTCAACGACACAGGACTTTGCCTTGACTCAGTCTTTTTATTTTTCTACTTTGTATTTTATTTTTCCTTCATCAGGTGTTTTTTTTTTTTTTTTTTTTTTTTTTTTTTTTTTGCAGGGAGTTCCTTTATTCTCTTCTTTTAGTTTCTTTTCTCCTCTTCTTCCATTTTTTTCTCTTTATTCTTTATTACCTGTTTTTGCTGTTTATTTTTTTCTTTTTATTGTTCTTTCCAGCAACTGTGTTCTCTATCACTACTAATTTCCTTTTTTTAAATTTTTTTTTAATTTAAGAGAAAATAGATACAGAAGATAGAAACAAAAATTGAAAAAGACAAACAACAGATCTGATACCATAACATTGTAGGTTTACACTCTGAGGTGGTTGAAGTTTGACAGTAGTTACAATGTTGCATATCATTACCTTCATAGGGGTTGGGCATATTGACAGATATAGACATGTAAGATTTATCAATTCAGGTATATTAACTTTTCTTTTTCAATAGCTATTGTATTTAGCAATACGGTTTTTTTAACTGTCTTGTTTATGCATATTTATAAATTTATGTCTTTTTCCTTTTCTCTTCCTTCCTTCCTTTCCCCTTAGAATACCTCTTGTTATCATTGAAATAACTACCCATAACCAGGTCTTATATAACCAAGCGAAATAGTTCAGAGTGAAACCAATAAAGCATAAAAGAATGGTCATACATAAGAGAAACAAAAAACTAAAGAGATCAGCAAACAACAACAACATATCCGATACTGTAAAATTATAGGTTTAGGAATTTAGATGGTTGCAATTTTACAGTGGTTGCAACATTGTATATTGTTACCATTAAGGGGGCTGTTCAGATTGACAGGTAAAGACATGTAGGATTGATTTGGTCTTATGAATATCAACTGTTCTCTCTCACCAGTAAATGCATTTAGTAATATAGACTTTTAAACTATCTTATGAATACCCTTATATAAAACTATGTCTTTTTTCCATACCTTCCTTCCTCGGTTCCCCTTGTAATACCTCTTATTGTCTTCAAACTAAATGCCCTTACCAGTTGGCCCAATATAGTCAAACGAGATAGTACTGAATAAAACCAATAACAAATAAGATAATGGAGGCAATACGTAATAATATAACGTTGATTTCTATAATGCCTCATATTAGCTTCAAGGCAGTTGCCTATATTATCTATTGTAACACAGTCATACTAAGATAGGTTAAAATCCCTCAGAACAGAGCAGTGAAAGTAATAACCTGGTTTTGAAGCAGGGTGATCATATATCACTGAAGGTTATCCTTATAAATTTTGTTATCTTTACAATAGCTATCTTTGTCATCATTTATGATGAAGATAGGCCAGTCGAGGTAGAATAGGATTAAACTAAACAGTTCATTGAAAACAATACTGGACTTAAATCCCGTTAATGGATTATTCATTTGTCTGCCCTGCTTGGTGGTATCTCTGTCTCTTTTTCTGGAGCAGTGGACTTCTTTATCTCTCTCTAGAATGTCCTTCAGTATTCTCTGTAGGGTTGGCTCGGTTGTCATAAATTCCTTTAGTTGTTCTTTGTTGTGGAAGTATCTTGTTTCTCCATTGATTTTAAAAGATAATTTTGCAGGGTACATTAATCTGGGTTGGAAGTTATTTTCCTTCAGGGCTTGAAATATTTCACTCCA
>RJWM01002072.1:98970-137547 GCA_004363535.1 Dasyprocta punctata | reverse complement strand
AAAAAAAAAAAAAAGCTAGAGACACACCAAAGAGTAAATGGGAGAAATAGAGAACAATGAGTAAAAGGAAAAAATAGCATGAGATAAGCAGTTTGAGTAAAATCTCATAAACCAGTAATGGCAAACCCTTGAGAGCTTTCAGTGGTACAAACAGCCTGCTGTGGCATGCGCGCCACAGGTTCTCCACCTCTGTAATAGACTGCATTAAGGACTTGAATTATATCTTAGGTACAATGAGAAAAGATTGAAAAGTAAAAAACAGAAGTTATATATGAAAAATAATAGTGGAGAATATAAATAAAAGCACAATAATAGAAATAACTTTGTCATGATCAAAGAAAGATAATGGCAACTAGAATTTGGTAGTGAAAGTGAGGTCAGAGAAGTGAACAGATGAAAAGTAAGATTTACTCAGGGGTTTCACGTGCTAGTTCAAAGAAAGGGACAAATGATGGAAGGTAGAGCAGCAAGCCTTCTGGCTTGACCAACTAACTGAGACCGGCATGGCAGTAGTACAGGAATATCAGGAATTCAGTATTAAAATGGAAAATCTGACTTGACTATAACCTATATGAATGATAATGTAAGTAGACAGCTGGATATATGGGATTGTCACAGCCCAGAAGCTCCTAAGCAGACATGACATCTAACTCTAATACGATACCCTGGTAAAGCAAAAGGACAGGCGGTTAAAAACTAAAGAAATCTGAAAGAAGTTCGGTATTTCTTTCAATTCTTTCAGACTGTATCAACATTATTTCATTAATTACAACTAATTTGACAGGGTGACATAAGGGTGAACAAGTGAACAGGTAGTGTGGGGCTCGTAGGAACTGTTCCTAGAACATCACAACTTTCCTATAAAGGAAAAACTTCTAAAAACATAAGATGTATTTGAAATTTACATAAAAGAACATTATCCTCTGAAAGTAAAAAATTGCACCCTCAGAAACCTGGAAGAATAAAGCATGTATTTCGGAATGGATATTCCAATGGTGCACAAAGCAGTGAGGCTATTGTGAGAAATTTAAATACAACCCAAAGCTAACTGTTTTTATTGAAAATTCTTTCATCCTCTAAATATATTCGATATACATTCTTTTGAAGAGATGCATCAGCAACTTCTGCTTCTTAAACAGATTATTGCCATACACAGTGATTTTCTTTGTAGTTCTCCTCTGTCGCTGATTCCCTTTACCATTTTAACGAAGAACTTGTTTGTTGTTGCTTTTTTCTATGCCATTACTTTTCAAAACAATGTGTTTCATTATTACAGTTTCCAAATGATTAACAAGAGAAATAGTCCCATTTCACTAAGGAAATACCGCCACATAAGGTATGCAATTCCTTTAATTACCTGAATAAAGCATTTTTACCTAAACATAAGCCCATCTATTGCTTTCTCATAAAAAAAATGTTTTAAGCCTTGGCTATTGGCATAATGTCTACACAGATAAAGGATAGAGCCATATAGAAATTAAAAATGCATTTATTTTCATCTGCTAAGTTTAAGATGTCAGCTACGAATGCAAAAATGTGAAGTGAAAAGAAAAAACCTTGCCTTTATGATTAAATGTTGCTGTGTGTTTTGTATATACATAATTAAAATCAAATATAATTTTTGAAAATGAACACTTGGGTAAATACAAGAATTCCCAGTTAACTGCTGATTATTTTCATTGCACTGATTTTTTTTCTCTTGTTCACCCTGTGAAATTCTAAAACAAATATCACAAGAAGTGAGGCTTGGTTTTTACCAAGTCTCCAAAATTTGTTAAGGGAACATAGAATAAGGCATTTGGTCAACTCTGAATAGTTTACAGAAGTAATGAACAATCGTATTTTCATCCCTGTGAAAATTTGAGTCTGAGTTGTGGCTAAGCAGATGAGTTGTAAAACTGCTTAAGACATTATTTTTAAAATAGCTTGCATAAGAGCAGAAATGAAACAAAATTAAAGTCCTTGAAAAAGGATACTTTTACATGTGCAGCTTCCTCCTCTGGACATTAAAGGAAAATCCAACTCCTGTTTCTGCAGCAGAGGAACTAGCAAGACTCAACAGAACTTTTAAAAGTTAATACTCTTTCAACCTTTCACTTTGCCAAATGAATCCTTATGCATGCACTTCTACTTCTAAAACCATTTCTCCCGTTTTAAGATATAATACCATTAAACTAAATTATCAAATCTTCAATTTTCCTAACACGGATGTTTTCAAAGAGGGTGCCATTAGAGAATATTTTCACAATCTACCTAGCACCATTTGTCCAAATGGTAGCTGTTCCAGTTTTCTTTTTACACGTATATAATAGTGCAAAATGCAGAAGAGAGAAAAAGAGCTGATAAAATGACACTGAGTAGCATTATTAAGAGTGCCTGAACTCTGCTTTTAAATAAATCCTCTTGATGATTTAATTCTATTTTCGATTTATTCAAAGTTTTTCAAGGAACAGGAATAATAAAAATTACAGTCATACTTACACTTATCTCATTGTATAATTGCTGCTTAAAATCCTAGAATGCTTTGAACATAAGGTTTAAATTTCTCACTACTCTAGATCCATCACAAGGAACTAGGACCCTATAGATCTCTATTGTTCAGCTATTTCAAGTTGCTTCCAATACTGGGAACATAGGATGTTGTTTTTACCCTCTGCACATTTGATATGCCCTTTCTCTACCTCCTCTTCCTGGTAAATCTTATTCATCCTATAAATACTGGCTCAGAAAACAACCATTGTTGACCCTCAAATTCACATTGTATGGTCTTTTCGTGCAGGCTCTCACAGAATACAGCACTTCCATTATTAGAGTACACACAATGTTGTGAAATTGCCTGTGTATGTTTATAGTCCTTACTGAACAGAATACCCTTTGACTATACAAAATAGAGAGAGAGATTGAGGAAGTGGTAGGCCTACCACCTTTAGTCTTTTGTTATGTACACTAATTAATTATTTTAAGACTCCTTTTTCTACAGAAGATTACTTGTGTTTTAATTTCAGAGTAAACTAATTCATCAGACTGGCAAATTCATACTATTAACAATTTCTCTCTGGCAGTGATCATTGTTATAAATTTAACTATTGCAATGTGTTTTAGAATAAAATATGCTTTTTCCTTGAGAACTTACGTTTGTCCTTTTCCTTCCAAATAAAGTGCAGGAGTATGAGGAAGCAGAGAAGACAAAGGGATTATCTCACTCTGTTGATATATTTTCAATATTAAACAAGGATTTATTTTTCGAAGATAACAAGAATCATTATGGTAGCCACTGTGATTTCCTGGTGTCTTGTTTTGAAGTCCTGTGTTGCTTGCTTTGTTCTGTTCTGGTCTGCTTTGTTCTGATTTGTTTTATTTTGTTTCATTCTCTTTAAAATAAAAAATTTAAAAGAACAAAACAAGAATTTATTTAAAGAATGAAAAGTTATTGATTGCACAAGTATTCATGCTTGTCCTGGTCCTTCTGCCCCTTCAAACAATCCAATCTTTGCCTGTTGACTTAAAATTTTCAGTGATCGCATCATATGACAGGAAACAGTAGAACAAGACCCTAAACAAGTTTTAAAATTCATTATGAGAAATGTTCAAAAACATCCTACTCAGAAATACAGTGTCAAACATAGATAGTATTGTACTTAAGTTATAAATTCTTTTATGATGATTGGAATGTGCTTTACTTGTACAAATTTGCAATGACATTTTTGTTCATATATTTTCTGGAATTCTAAAACTTAAAATTCATTTTGAATCTAGTAATGACAGGAATGATTTTTATTTACTAACCAACACTCTCTTTTGCCTTCATGTAAAGGTTTGAGTCACATATTCTTGCTCAAATTCTCTTTTTATCTGCCCAGCAGAAAAACACATTTTCAAAACTAATGAAGAGTGATTTCACAAAAACGCAAATAGGAGCAGATTACTCCCCTACTTAGGACAATTTGTGGCTTTGCATTTTTCTTGGTCTGAATTCCAATTGTTTTAAACCAGTTTACAGCTCCTTTCCTTTCTCATTTCATCTTATGCCAATTTTCTCTTTGCCTTCTAGATTCTAGCTATGTAACTCTTCTTTCCCTCCTCAGATGTCCAAGCCCCTTCTGGCCCCAGAACATGAGTAACCCATCCTTCTCCTGGACTGCGCCATACACCTGCTTATGCTCATTTTTTAGCCACCTTCTTGTCCCTGGGACACAGTACCCGACACCCACAGTTTAAAGGAGCAGAGGTTTATTCCATCTCACACTTTCATTCCATGGTTGGTCAGCTCCAAGGCAGAAACGGCATGCTGGAAGAGTTAGGAGAAAGAAAGCTGCTCATTTCACTGTGGCCAGGAAACAGAGACAGAAGAATGGGGTCAAGGAGGGAGATGGACCCTTCCAGGTCGCCTCCCCAGTGATCCTCCTCTATCGACCAGGGCCACCTCCATAAAAGCATTAATCCACTGATAAGGTCAGAGTCCCCACTGTTCAATCATCTTCCAAAAGCCCCATATCTGAAAAGAAGGCTTTTGGGGAACATTCCAAATCTAAATTATAACAGTGTGGTTTATGTTATTATTTGGTTTGAGACTTTTACCCATTTCAGCATTTAAATATTCCAATGCTTATTATCAAATTCATAATGTCAGGCCGGGGGACTGATGCTTGCCAAGCACAGAAGTATTTACTGAATATTTGAATGTATGACCTAAGGGTGCAACAGAGCTGGAAAAACTGAGTGAGATGTCTTGACTTTTAGTCTCTGAATTTGGAGTACAAAAGGCAATATTAGTTAATTTTAGAACTTGTCATAGTTTGGACGTTGTAAATTTACAGTTGCTACACATTTGATGGTCGAGAAAGCAGTCAAGACCCTCAAGCTGTATCCTGTCAAGAAGCCCATGAAAAAGCACATTCATTCAAAAAAAGGACTGAATCAAATGATGGAGGTAGGCATTTGAATTATGATATCTGATATCACCCCAATACTCTAAAACACACTCCTGGACTCTGACTGGATTTTATGCCTATCAGCTTAGTGACAAATGGAAAAAAAAAATCTGTATTTATGGAAAGTAGTTTAGAAGACAAAGTCCTTTGTGGCAGGATTCACTAAGAGAGAAGTAATGTGACTCATCCATGAGGATGATGCAGAGTCTCCGCCAAAAGGACAGAGTAGAAACGGCATCAGTTAACAAACCTCAGTTGTGTCTCTCCTGGTATTTAAATTTGGACAGTTTTCTGAAATCGGATGATCCTGTTTCAAATCTGTAAAGTAAGATCAATAATATTTACTTTATAAATGTGAAAAAAGTACCTAACATGGCACCCTGCCAGACTGAACCCACTGTAATCCGTGACCAACACGGAGAGTGATGGCAAAATCCATCCCTCCAGTGGACACGTGCTGCCAGGACTTCCTTCTGCTCTGTCTTCATTTAGATCTGCTAATTTTTTTTGTGTGTGTACATATATATATATATATATATATGAGAATTTTTTATCATATGTTCAAACTAAGGAGATTGCAAACTGATTCAGTGAAAGAATTTTGGCCACTTTAATTGACTGAATGGCGTGTTTTTCATAATAAATAATGGCTATATAACTACCAAAAATCTAGTCTGAAGGGCAAAACTGCACCCAAGATCATCTGTAGGAAATGAAGACTTATTCATTTTCTTCAATATTTATAGCTTCAGTTTATAATCTGTTTTGGGTTGTTACAGATGGAATGAAGTAGACATTCAACTTCAATTCTTGCATATAGATAGCTAGTTGTTCAATTGTTCTAGCACCAGTTGTCAAAACGTTCTAAAGCTACCTTTTCCCATTGATTTGCCTTGATACATTCATGAAAAATAAGTTGCCCATGTTTGTGTGGTTCTCTGAACTTTCTAGTCAGTTTATCTATCATTCTAACAGTATTACTTTGTTATAAATGCTGTATCTTTAAGATGAATACTAAAAACAGGTATTTAGCCCTCTAATTTTATTTTTTCATCTTATTTTAAATATTCTAGGGCCTTTGTATTTCTATATAAAGTTTTGAGTCAGTTTGTCATTTTCTACAAAACTGTCTGCTGAGAGTTTGATGTGGATTACTTTGAATCTGCGTATCAACTTGGGAAAAATTGGCATCTTAACAATATTGAGATTTCTGAGCATGTTACATGTCTCTATTCAGATATATTTCAGCAGTATTTTATTTTGCATCTCTTTCATCAGACTTCTTTCCAAATATTTAATATTTTATACCATAATAAATGTATTTTCAATTCACATATGTGTTTAATGCCAATATAAGGAAACATAATCGATTTGCATATATTAATTCTGTCTATTCCCTTGTCTATAAACTCAACTATTAAGTAACTCAACTGTTTTAAGTAACTTTTTTGTAGGTTCCATTGAATGTTCTATATAAGTATTTTGTAAATATTCTACATGATTAAATCTTCATGAATAAAAATATTATGCTACTCTCTAAAAAAATCTTGTCTCTACCATTTTTTCACATTCAAATTATTCTTTTAAATTCATAACCCTAAGAAAGTAAATCTAAGTTAATTTGTATATTTCACAGGCATTTTATTGAGCCCTTTTAATTTGTCTAATATGTGGGAAAATGTTTGATCTCTGTTAAAAAATAATTCTCTGTAAAAAATAATTCTCAGTTTATTGCATAATTAGACAGTAATGATGTTTTCAAATGGACGTATTTCTGTAACAACATATATTTCTATTTTATTTGTAGGTGAAAAGTAATCTGCAAAAATAAAGTTTTTTTGAATCACTATAACAAAAAGAAAAACTAATACAATGATTTTCGCATTCACATAAGGCAAAAAATGATCCTCTTAACTCACTAGTAGCTACATTTATCTTAACTTCCTGGTAGGTACCTTGATACATACCTTTATGTTTTTGAAAAGACAAGAATTCATAGACCCATTAATGTTTAACACTGTGTTCCACTATAATTCATGATAAGAATTTTATTTTCAAGCTCCCAGAAGTTATGCCTGATCTTCTCATTGTGACCAAGGGCATTTAGAGAGGTAGGAATTCTAGTCTGTAAGATAGGTTTCTAGCCTTTACATCAATATCTCTTTAAATTTCCTGAATACTGTGTCCCAGTGGTTGTGTGCTTTGTGCTCCTATAAAGAGAATATCAGAATTTCCAAGAAGTCTCTTTACCTGGTTCTCTGAAGTAAAGGCCATTTTATGAGATACTTCTACTTAAGAAGAAAGATTTTATGTATTTATGAATCTCATACCCCAGGGAAGATCGACAAAAATGTAAGCAAATGAATGCATAAGTGTGGCTTGTTAATAATGTAAAAGAAGTACTAGCATCTACTTTACATTCATTTATTCATTAAATGTCTACTAAGATTAAAAAATACTGGGATCTTTTCTACATCTTAGAGATAAAGTCGTGGGGGAAAGAGAAATAAAGGCACTATTCTCAAGGAATTGCCTTCTAGAAGCGAAGACCAATAAACAAAATCAGGAAAGGAAATACCATATTTTAGAAATGTATTGATAGTGAAAACATAAATAAAATAGAAAGTCAGCCCTGAAAGTGTTTGAGATGGCAGAGAGGATGTCACTTTACACACGACCGCCAGGGAACATATCACTGAGATAATGCTATCAGAAAAATGAATTGAAGGAAGTGTTTTGAAGAAAATTTTTGGATATTCAAAGTACAAGTGAGAGAGATAGAAAAGTCTAGGGTGTATGCACATACATGTCATGATTTTTATTGCTGACATGACAAATCACCACAAATTTAGTAACTTTAAAATACTGAAGCACAGTACTATCTTATGGTTGTAGGTTGGAAGTTTGGTCTGGGTCTCACTAGGCTAAAATCAATGTATTATCCCAGCTTCACTTTTTTCGGGAAGCACTGGAGTATAATCAATTTCTCTGTGTTACCCGGATTCTCACAACAATTCACAGCTCATGGTCCCCTTCTTTCATCTTCAAATCCAGGGATTCACACCCCATACTTTTTCTTCTATTGTACCTGTCTTTCCAAGTAGAGTCAAAGAAACTTCTCCACTTAAAGACTCAAGATTATGGTGCATAATCCAGGACGGTCTCTTGCTTTTAAGGTTTTTACTTTTATGCACTTTCACACAATTCCTTTTGACATGACTTTCTGATAAGCTGGAGTACAGTTTTGTTGACCACTTTCCCTGTACAAATGCTGCTTTTTGATTTTTGTTTGCTTTTTGTTTTGTTTTGTTTTTTGTACCAGGAATTGAACTCAGGACCTTGAGCTTGCCAGGCAGGTGCTGTGCCACTGAGCTATATCCCTGACCTGAAAATACTTACTTTGTTTTGTTTTGTTTTTGGTACCACGTGTGGAACTCAAGACTTTGCCCTGGCCAGGCAAACATTGATGATCTCTACTTTTAGAAGTTGGCACAATGTAGAAGACAGAGTTAATATTGTGACGCTTATTATTTTTATTACTTTTCTGCTAATTAAGGAGAAATTGTAACAATGTAAATTTTAGTGGTACTGTACATTTTTAAAATATGTAGCAAGATCTACTCCTCCTCACCTGTAAGAGACCAGCTGATCTGGAGAAACACAGGCTGTGATGATAGCTATTGAGGTAAAATACAACTTAATTCTTGTAGTGTTTAGCATTTCACTGGCTTTGCAGGCCTAAAGCCGGTAGTCTGATCATGTATTTGGGGATGACAATACGCAGTGCAGCAGCTGTGGGGAATCTCTTTCTGAAGGTGGTGGCCATTGTTGATTCCTTACTGTCTTGTTTTGAAATCCTATATCATTTTCATTGTTTTGTTTGAGTGGGTTTTATACTCTTTTGTCTTGTTTGATTTTATTATATCTGATGGCATTGACAGCTATTTCAAAGATAATGATATATAATATGGTAGCCATTTTGGATTTACTATTATTTTTTATTGAAGTCCTTTATTGTGTTCATTGTTTTGTTTTGATTGGCTTTGCTTTGTTCTGTTTTGTTTGATTTTACTATTTTTCATGGTATGGGCAGCTATTTTGAAGACAACAAGAGGTATTATGGTGACTATTGTTGATTTCCTATTATCTTGTTTTACAGTCCTGTGTCACACTGTTTTGTTTTGATTGGCTTTATTTTGTTTTGCTTTGCTTGGTTTTATTCTCTTTAAAATAAAATTATAAAACATGTATTATGGTGACCATTGTTGATTTCCTATTATCTTGTTTTACAGTCCTGTGTCACACTGTTTTGTTTTGATTGGCTTTATTTTGTTTTGCTTTGCTTGGTTTTATTCTCTTTAAAATAAAATTATAAAACATGTAGCAGTCTATTCTTAGTCACAATAAGTCAAATTTATAAAGGTTCTATATCTAAATTACAGTAGGCAAGCCTTAGAGATAATTCTGAATAAAAGTCAAGCTGTTTTTATCTTTTGCTTTCTATAAATTGCTCTATTTTATCTGACTTTTCACTTCTAGCTGATCATGTATAGATTTCTCTCTCAGGATTTTTCTTTAGATAACAGGGGTCTTTAATAAGTTATTCGTTATAAAAATTTGGAATAGAATTGGCTGTAAATTTAATAAGCTGATACCAGTGCTTAGTAACATATTTATTCCTTTATTGTTATTTGGACAAAAATAGTTATCCAAATAGAATAGTATATAGTTTTTTCCGAGATAATACAAGTAGTGCAAAGGTAAAAGCAAAGAAAAATTCTTGATATCTGCTGCCAAAGATTCAGCCCAGAGTTATGGTAATAGAAAACCCTGCCCAAAGAACTATTTCAAAGACAAAAAGTTACCAAGAAGATTTTTAGTTTTATACCTCTAGATATCTACGCCTTTGTGCTTACTTGCATCATTAGGTAGATTCAGAGTCATCTCACTATTGTCTCTCCAGGAAGGCTAATACTTCTAGAACTCAGCAGAATTCAAAAAAAAAAAAAATACCTTCCCATACATACCTCCCTACCATACGTTTTGTTTAACTCAGACACTTATAACATCTAATTAATTAAAATAAAAGACAATTTATTTGAAAGGCAGCAACATACACTGTGCTTGCCTATTCATTTCTGTTCTCCAAACAAAGAAATAGTATTTTATAAAATGTTACCATAGCCTTGTAGATCTTCCAGTGTGGAAACAGTAGGCATGTGAGTGGGTTACCTTTTACTTTCAAGGGATCAGCCTTGTGGCTAAACATTGCCAAGTCCTTAATTATCCTCCCACAGAAAATATAAAAAACATTAGTATTTTTTCTGAATTGGTGCTTCTCACATGAACAGAAGAAATATCCCAATCACTTCTCATTTTTGGAATACAGTAATAGGTACTAATCATTTTTACCTGTCCTTCACTTATTCACTTTTAGAACATTAATCTGGACAGCAGCTTTTGTGATGTGTGTGCGTGTCTGTCTGCATAGCGCAGTTTGCAGATTCCCTTGTCCTTCCTGCTTATTTCAGTGGTGTTTGTGGAACTTAGTTTCTCGGAAAGTCATCAGTTTAGCAAGGAAACATTTAGTTGACTTTACTTTTCCTCACATACCCCACCTATCCAATTATATTTTTATGATCATTGTATAGAATAAATACTTCAAAAATTTCTCCTTCTGTAAGACACTTCAAAACATTGCTATTGCTCTAAGTTATCTCTCAAAGAGTTAGAAAAGACTCTCACTCACCCAATATTGCCCAATTCATCGAAGCTGTTGTGACATACAATAACTTTAAGGAAAAGCATACTCTTTGTAAAGGATGGTGCTGGCAACAGAATGAAATTGTGGTATTCTTCTCTCTCTGAAAGTAGGATACTATTTCTTGGCCATGGTTCCCCAACCCCAGGAACTTTTTTCAAGTAAACTCAGGAATTGTGTTGGATACCAGTCTAGCAGGTAATTCATCTCAGCAGTTCTACCAAGCACCAATGGACATGTAGAGTCCTGATGCTTTGCATTGGAAGTAGGGTGGCTTCCCATTGGTCCTTCTCCCCCAGAGTCCTGTGGCTTAAGTGAGGGTTCTCTCCTACCTGACTTCTCCATTTCTCAGATTTGACAGCAAAGTAAAATTCCCTTCCTACTGATACGCTTTTCTTAGAAACACAGCTATTAATTCTGTAAGACAAATGATCAGGAACTAGATGACAAATTTTACCTAATTTTATCTAATGTATTCACTTAAAAGTGTGTGTTTTGAACCTTAATTTTTAAAAATCTTCTCATACTTATCACTCATTTTCTTACCTAGAAAAAAGTCAATCATAAAACTTAGTCTTTGATGTATTTAAAAATAGATGATCCTAAATGTAGTGTGTTAGAATTTCTGTATATGGCCTCAGAAATCCATTTAGAAATAAATTCCGCTGGGCAGTTAGAACTGAGAACCATACAACGCTGTTTATTGAGGGTAGAATTTCACCCATATCATCATAGTACTTGCAATATTATTTAAAAAATATTTTGTTATTGAATAATAGGCAAAAATACTGAAGCCTAAAGAATTTTGGAGACTGTGATTTTGGAAAAAGCAAGTGACTTATCATATATTCATGTGTAAGCAATTCAGAGTTTATCACAGTCTGTGTCATTCAAATAACACATATTTACAATGCATACTTTTTAGTTAACATGCTATTTTAAACTGTGCCAAAGTATAGCTGAGAAGATCACAAAAAAATACTCTACTCCTTGCCAGGTCCACTATGACAGATATGCACATCCCACAAAGAGGTAAGTATCAATTAAATAAAAGCATTGTCAGTGTAATGTATATGACTGTAATAATATCTGTGCATAGAAAGTAAGGCATGCCTAGAACTTCAACAAATTGCAGAGTAAAAGCAAGAATAACAGCTAAGACATGTAATGAACCACAATATGGAAATGCTCCACCCTACAGAACAGAAAGAATATAGGTGAAGTAAAAGCTTACATCAGAGTGACTAAGGTAGTCTCTGTTATCAACAGCTTTAGCCTAATCATAAACAACAACAAAAAATTCTGCTATAACTTAATCCCAGAAATTAATAGAGTTTGTAAGAGATTATACTGCAACCAAGCTGATATAAAATGCTAACATAAAAAGGTCTATCTGAATAGTATCATAGTTGTTTATTTACTCTCTCAAACTCATTTTTTTGGTTTATTCTTTTCTATATAAACTTTTTTTATTAATATTCCTGCCACCTCCTTTGAGAACATAAAGCCTAGGAGATAGGATTCAGTACTAAATGGGGAAGAAAAGAGGCAGAATTTAGAGACTCTTATCAGTTTTAACCTGTGTATGTGTGTAAATTTGTAGGTCTTTAGTCTTCTGCCGTTAAAGGAGAATTCTCTGTTTGGAGGCAGAAGTGATACATGAAGTTTATTTGGCGCCTGGATGAACCTGACCTTCTGACTGGTCACCCCTCTCTGACACATCCTTATTCATTATCCTCTTTCATGTCCTTGCCATTTTGCCCTTTCAGATGTCCTCGTGTTGAGAACACGGTAACTTCAGAGTAAAGGCAGTGTTCTGTGGCTAAAAAGTTTTTTTTTTCTCTCATCATGAGTCAGTAAGCATTTCGGGTGTTCTAGTGTCATAGCTCTCTATCAGTTTTCTCAGCATCTGAGGCTTGAAGGTGTGAAATGTAACCCACAACATATACTTGTATGTGTGAAGTCTCATCCTGTGTGCAACCACCTATTCATGAATGTGGCTGCAAGAACATAATAATAAGTCAACTCGATCAGATATCACATGGTTTCTCTTACATGAGAAACCCAATATATAAATAAAGTTAAAAATAAAAGACGATAGGAAATAGTGAGGTGGATCTTTGGCGTATGGGAAGGGAGCTGAGAGATGACGGGAGAGGAAGGGGTGGAAAAAAATTTTTTTCATTAGAAAGGGGCTTGCTGAGTGCTGTGTACACATTCCAAGTCCCTGCGAGGAATATGATCATCATGCATTTAAATATACATCCCAGGGATGCAAGGAAGGGGGGGGAGCAGAGGATACAGGTTAAAAATAATAAGAAGTGTCATGTACATACAGCAGTTCCCCACAATGAATGCATTCAACATATACTACAAACATGTACCAGAAACAAACAAACAAACAAACAAAAAATGGTTCAGATATTTTTCAGTGCAGGAGGTCATGAAACAAATGTAACAGTTTTTAAGATGAGACAAGAATAGTATAAAAAAAGAAAATTGATTCCATTTATTTCTCTAACTACTCTCAACACTCATATTTTTTATTTCGGTTTCTGTGTCCTCATAAATGTTTAATAATTAGAAAATAAATGAATTTAGGTTCCTCTGAGAAAGAAACAATTCACTCTTACTTACAGAGCTCATTATGCTTATAGGATCTCTGAGTACTCATTACAATAACAAACAGCATTGAGTGCCATTAAATATCATCTTATTCAGATAATGAGCTTCCTCTCTCTGAACTAGATCACTTTTATTAGCACGCATTGAAGATTGAAGTAATGTTCATGGTAATTTGATAATGAACCCACTAAAGGAGGAAAGTAAATACATATAAAAGAAGAAGATACAGGAGGAGGTAGAGAAAGAGAAAATACAGACCTTTTGTTCTCTATTTGCTTCTGCCAGTGTTCTGATTCTGAACGAGGGAGTCATAAATCAGGTGTTTGCCTGGCGTGTTGCTCAGAAAAATCTTGCGGTTTTAAAGAGCTTACTTTATAATTCATCATTAGGGAATATTGACTGTCCTTACTTTCATTACTCTTGAACATTAAGCACCGTATAAATCGATGCTGATCATTTATTGCAACATCTGTGTAGTTGTACAAGAGGAAAGAGTCATCGCTGGGCACGATAGTGTTGCATTATGATGCCATTAAAACTGCAGACTACTGAGACAGAGCAGGTGTTTTCCCGGTAGATGTTTCTGATAAGAAAAAAGATCACTTCCCTCTTATTCAAGTAAACCTTTGCAATAATTAGGAAGATAGTAGCTTAGAAAATCATTAAGTTCCCATTTAGCCAAAGTATATCGTTTACTGTGACTTTGCTATCAGTTTTTAAGGGCTATGTTGGGTGGAGGACTATGTCCTAATAGTGATTCTCACAGATTTTCTTCTCTGGCTCCCTAAGGACATTTAACTACTTTCATATGGCTTGATTTTTGTCTTAAAATGACCCTATTCTGAGTTCTGCACATCCAGCCTCTCTAAATTCCACACAAATTCTAATGATTTTAAAAAATATAAATTTTAGAAAAAAATTTCAAGGATCATTTTGCTTACACTTAAAACAAAATGTTACTTTTATGACAAAAAACATTATCAGAATTAATAGGCATCTCAATGTTCTTTTGAGAATTTCAGCTCACAATTTTAGAAAACAGGTGGAAACCCAACACAAGCTACTATTCCTACTTGCTGCTACTCTAAAATCCACATCATATCCCTGCGTCTGCCTCTCTAGGTATGCTTAAAAATGGAATAAAATCTTTCCGTGACTCCTGTCTTTAGCAATAATGGTGATAATATTAACAATACGCAATATCTCCAAAGGAGATATTCATGAGAGTTCGTGCTGAAGTGACTGAAATTGGCCTGACTTTTAAAACAAGTTTCTGTTTGGCTTAAATCTCTACAGTGTCAGATGCTTGGCAACCATTTCCCTACCTATTTGGCTCAGCTTAAATCTCCAACATCAAAATCTCAGCTGGAACAGCAGGAGGAAAAATACAGTCTGGCATCTTTAGGTCTGGCTAACTCCCAACGTCAGTGGGAACCGAAGGCCGTTATGCTCTGTTCAGAGACACAGTTACTGATGAACTTTAGAATCCACAACTCATCCTGAACCTAGTGAATCCATTTCAGGAGAAACAAAATGTTCACTTAAATCCCAAGACAAACTGAAAAAAACTAACTGCACTTAAATATTTTGGTAGTTCTGTTCAATTCAGCAGACACTATATTCATATCAAAATGATATGGTAGTTTAAGCCCAGGCAAAGCAAAATAAAGTCCAAATTGAGATGTTTGACTACCTATGGCAGTACAAAGTTTTCCAGATAGAAACAGCAATAAAATATCTTGTATAATTTTATAATTATTTGAGTTTACTGTTGTGTAAGGAGAGATATGAAGCATTCATGGAGAAGAATATTGAGAAATATCTGGAGAAGGAGGAGAAAGAGGACAGATAACTTGACCTAGACAGACACATGCTGACACATTTAAATCCAGTCGACAAGTTTGAGCTATAGACAAGGAGTTTTTAGCTCTATCTACTTTTTTTAGTGTTAGAAGTCGAATGAAAATTTCAGCCTTCCAAATTTAAAAAAATAATTACACAGTCATATCGGTGAGGGAACAAATGGGAGAAGAAGAAGAACAGGAGGTCCTCATTCTTCCCATGTAGAGACAAGACCTGAACTGAAATGACAGTTCTAAAAAAGACATAGTCAAAAGGGAGTCCTGTGGGTCGAATTGTTTCCATTTTGAAATACTCAAAGGAAATCTTTCCAGATTTACTTGTGCAACTATTACCTTGTCACATTTTAGCAATGAAAGTGCATCACTTTCTGAAATAACTTATCCTGCTGTGTACAAAAATAATTTGCTTTCAGTGTGAATTTTTGCTTTCCACTAAGTCTTTGTATATTCTCAAATATGCTGAAGGTTGGAAAAATGTTAGGACTGAGGAGGTATTTGGTGTCCAAATACACACACATACACACACACGCACTATATTGGTTGTCTTTCAGATATATTTTTAAGGATCAGCTTTGGGTTCCAAACTAGTACCTAAAAGAAAACAATAACAACTTGAAACTATGTACACATGGGAAAGAAACCCATTAGTGGAAAACAAAAGCTCAGTATAACGACAACACTAATTTAAGAGATGGAGTGAACAAGAATACCAACATAAACTTGGTCATTTGAGGCATAAAGATAACGGATAGCCTTCTGAAAATAGAATTCAATGAGGTAGAAAAGAGGGCTTTTATCCTACCATTAACTTACCATCTCATACCTTAACCCTGCCTGAACAAGACGTTTGGCAGAAAAGAAAAGTGACTATTTCTAATCACAGTTATTGTCAATTCTCTGGCATGAAGATTTTTGAAATGTTTTAATATTACAGGATTTGTAAAGTATAAGAAAATATATCATGATCAAAGTAATCTTCCAAATAATTACCTTCATTAATAAATCCATACCATGAATAAAATGCATGGACGATGATAATCCTCAGAAGATTTTTTTAATCACCAACTCAAACTTAATGTAAATCTAGAATTGTTTTCATTACACACATATACATTTATATAGATACATATATTGCAATTTCCACATTAAGTCCCCTTTTTGTAACTATTTTATTGACATCTATTTATCAACATAGGAAGATATTTAATAATATACTATTAATTTTTGAAAGTATATACATAGTGTAATCTTTATACTTTTACTCTACATGTATACTCTATCTCTTACAACATATAGAATATGTAGCATACATAGAACTATGTGCATATTTGTGTATGCATATATAGACTCACATAAATGGGTGTATTATAAATTATATGAATATAAGCTTTAGTATCAGTAAGTTTTTCTGAATGAATGGATTAAAAGACTGACTTTAATCTACTCTAGATTTTCTAAATATAATTTTTCACCTAAAAGGTAAACACATACTTTAATGTCAATTAAATAAAACTTCTTATTTTAAGGAATATTTGAAGATTTAGAATATTTAAGATAGAATGGTGAGAGCATTCTTTTAGACTAATTTAAATTGCTTCAAAGCATGAAAAGAGAGAACACAAAATCTTTTTTAGTTTATACTTGCTCAGCATTGGAGAAATGTTCTCCATCCCAAGGAGCAGCAAATAAAAACACTTAAATTTGAGCAGATTTCCTGAGAGACTAGAACAGACTCACACAAGCCAAGTAACCTCCAAATGTAATCTAATCCTAATAATGGGTAAAGATGTTTCATACTCCATTTTAGAAATAGATAGAGCTAAACATTGCATTGCATAACTTTCCTGATTCAAAATATGTTTTTTCTAATACAATGTTCTCTTACAGGGCATTTTAACTAAAATATCAAAGGTAAAATGCCAAACCTACACTGGACTTAATTTTCTACAAAATACATTTCATTAACCATATTTTATTAGTTTTCTAACTTTTCAGAATCATAGATTTATATGGAGTTGAAAGAAGTAATACAGAGAATATCATGTGGGCTACCATATGGAGATCTCCAACGGTAATAGATTTCATAGCTATAATTTGAAGTCAAGGCCAGAAAATTGATCAAGTAAAACCCACTGACTGTATTTAAATCTCATCAGTTTGATAAAGAATGGGTGCTGTGCATGTATGTATGCAGTTCTGTGTAACTCGTCACATGAATGCATTGAGGTCAACCGCCCTCACAGTCAGGACACAGAGCTGGTCCCTCACAAAGGCCCTCAGGCCACACTTGTAGCAGCAACAGCCAAGGTTCTCTTCCAGGGTCCTGACTGTGGCAAGTACTAATTTCATCTTCATTTCTACAATATTTGCATCTTATAATACTACAAAAACGGAATCATATGGCATTTTGTTTTTTGTGATTGGCTCTTTTCACTGAGCATAATTCTCTCAAGATCCATGAAAAGTATCACAAAGATCAACAGTTTATTTTCTTGCTGAGAAGCAAGAATAATAATATCTGCACATCTCGATTTTCCTTAAAAGATAATTAATTTGAACAAAGTGATCTATAGAAAGTGTGAATATTTTCTAAACTGTTCTAATTCATAACCAAATATAGCCAGTTTCAAAAATAACAAGTAAAATTAGCAATGCTTTCAGTTAGCTGATTTTGCTCAGCTATATCAAGAATGTTGTTAAAAAGATTGTTTTTTCTTTCACTAATAATTCTTAGAAACAAATCAGAATAAATAGGCAGATATATCTAACACTTGAATCTATTATGGTTTATAATCATACCAAAAAGGCTTTTACTTTAATCACATCAATTAGAAACAAATAATCTTATTACCATGAATTAATTGTAATTAAGAGTTTAGATCTAGTATGAAATTAGAACTCTATAAATCCTTCTTTTATGACTAGGAGAAATAAAATCATATTTTGAAAAGTTTAATTCCTCCTTGTAATAATCTTTTCAGTCTAATAAATTTCATACAAGCCTACTTTTGCATTTATTCTTAGAAACCCTTCATTTACAATGGAACCAGAACTTCAGACAGTAGATTCATGATTATTAGATCTTGGAGAGTATTCTTAACATGTGGTACATAAAACATTGGTCAAGAGAAATGTTCTAGGGGAATAGATTTAATTGAATAGTTTAGTTCATCATAAATTATACATGAGATGTGATCACAAAATACAGTGAATTCTTACACAAAAAATACATTACAATAAAAACACATTGCCATTTATCTGCCTCAGAAGATTCTCCACACTTTCAACCCTTTTATCCTTACGCCATTATTCTTGCCACTTTCTGAAGCAGTTCTGGAAGTCCTCTTTTGTGAGTGTCTTTAGTTCTGCTGTCACAGCTCCCTCAGAGTCCTAAATCAATTTGGAACATTTACCATGCATGACCATTTTGACTTTGGGGAAGAGCTAGAAGGGGCACAATGCCAGAACCAAGGAATATGGCGGATGAGGACACAACGCAATGTTTGCTTGAGCCTAATTTTCTGTTGGATGGCACATGCCAGCAAGAGCCACTGAATTTTTTATCACACCACTGTTACAGCAAAATGGACTGAGCACCAGAAGAAGTGACATCAAGGAGTTTAGCAGGCAGTTTATTACACCCCTGACTGGGCTCTCTCCCAAAGAGTCAGAGATCTGCTCCCCTACTCAGCGGGTTTGGGGTCGTTTATAGGAAGAGCGGATGGGAGATACAAAAGTAGATTTGGCATGTTATGTTTGGAGGCGTGGGTGACATCACAGGTTGCCAAAGGAGTTTAAACATCTCAAGTTGCATTGCAAGGTCGTCAGTTAAACAAGCATGGGTTACATAAAGGAAGAAACGCTCTGTGAACAGGTTTGTCCGGACACGTCCACTTGGGTTTGGAGGGCATTCTTGGCAGGCTTTTATTTAAATTTTTAATTTCCCTTTCACCACAATTAAACACCTCAGGAATTGTGACAAACAGAAACTATTCTGGACCCATCAACCTTTCAATTTCCTATAAACCATACCATAGCTCAGTCTATAAAGGATGAAGAATATCTATCCAAAATGATACTAGACTATTGTTGCTTTACTCGATTTCAAAGTTAGATGAAAACTATTTCAATTTAAGAATGTTTAATTTTTTCTCACATATGCCAAAGATAGCATGAATGTAGCATCTCACAAACTTCTTCACTAAAACTGTTTTATAGTAAATCAACATAAAAATTTTATGTTGAGAAGAAATGCTTATTTTTCTGTTTAAAACTTATTTATCACATGCACTATTTTAAACTATCCAATAAGAATATTGCTTTTTAGCTATTTTATCAATTGCCGTAATTGTTCAATCTATTATCCTACTATTTTGCTGGCCCTCCAAAAATCAAATTCTTAGGGTGTTTGCGGCACTTTGTTTTTCTGTTTGTAATAATGAAAAGTTCTCTTTTCTATTTATTTTTATTAGTTCATATTTGAGTACATGAATATATTCATCATGTGGCGTTGGTATGCACACATAACACATCTTAATTCTTTTTCTGTTCCCTTCTTCTCTCTTTTCTCCTCTCTACTTTCATCTCTTTGTCCAATTTTATTAGCAGATCTATTCCTTTTTCCCTATTATCAATTATTTTATCTTGCTCTTTAATACTTACATTTTGGATTTCCTATATAAGGAAAAGCGTGTGATACTTACACTTATATATGGTATCTGATTTATTTCACCTAACGTTATGGCTTTGAGGCATGACATTTGTGAATGCATCTCTATTCCAGATGCTAACACACCCATTTTCACATGAAGCTGTTTATTATATTATCTTAGCAATAATGAAGTGATCATCTTTCAGTGAAAACATGTCACCGAGATGTGGTCACAAGCCATATATTACCCCAGCTACTTGAAGCAGGGAAAATTACAGTTTGAGACCACCCTGGGCAACTTAACAAGACCTTGTCTCAAAATAAAATGATAATCTAAATGACTGGGGATGCAATACAACTCTTCCTGGGTTCAATTTTAAGTATCACAAAAAAGGTCAAAACTTGATTTTTTAAAAAGTACCATTGCTTTATATCTCATTTCTTGTATACCTCTGAATTCATAACCATTTTTATATTTGCTAGCTCTGGATGACCATTTTTCTGGTTTATTAACTAATCAAGTAAATATTTGATATCTTCAATTATAACACATATAAAAGAAAAGTGAATTTTCCTTTTATACATGCTTAAACATTGGATTTTTCCCCCCAGATTCTCTGAGTACATTCCTCTCAAAAGATTAATCATCTGAAGCACAGATATCTTAATGAGATAACAAAGTTTTAAATACAGCTAACATAATTATGAGGTAAAAATTCATTTCACTCGATCTTATGTTCCTCAGATACGTTAGGAAAATTCTGGTACATTTCATATTTTATTTTAAAATCACATAATATGCTTGTGTGTATTTTTACCTCAGAAAATATCTAGGCCTCTTCATATAGACAGACCTAGAGTAGATCACTTCTTTGAATATACAAGAATAAGCCTGCTGAATTTTCAAGAATATGGGTGTTGATACCACCTAATTAGGAGGGGATTTTTCAAGAATTAGTTCAAGGAATTAAAGATTCTGAAGCAAAAAAGGATTACAGCTTATCAGGAAACCTATAAATAATTCTCTCCTCTGTTATTTCAAGAAAAATCTATAATTTCTTCCTGGTTATTGTACCATATTTTCTTACCAATGAAATTAACTCTGACCAAACCTGCATCATGACAAAATTAGCTAAACATGTTATCCTAATATTCAACAACCTCACTTGGAACCAGATAGTCTTGATAACCTTGGCAAAATTTAAAATACGTGGTCAATAAAACACATAGTTGAGAATATCAGCTCTAAAAATTCTAGTTTTCATAGTTCCTTGACAAAAATAAACAGATATTTTTACCTTCACATGTAAATAACTCAAATGTAATGTCTAGGTTAGTTTGACTTTTCTTTGCAATAAACAAAAACTTGTCCAACTACTTCAAATCATTTAGAAGTTTTAAAAACAAATGTTGAGATTCATGCATACTGAATTGTCTTCTCAGCCCCTCTTCTCCAAAAGCTACCCAGCTTTAACAATGAAGTCAGTGCATGATCCTTTTTCTACCATAGGCCTCACTAGGAGGGAAAAGCCAGAGTCTCCCAAAAATCAGCCATGCTGGGACTATGAGGAACCACCAGTACACCAACTAGCCAGCCTTTCTGGTAAGTCATGCAAGCTGTGTGGGTTCCAGGGAGAGGAAAATCAGTGCCTCCTGTGAGCCTACTGGTGGGTGGACTGAGAATTGAATGCTGTGCCCCACCCCTACCCCCACCATAAGCAACCAGCTGGTTCAGAGGACAGACTGAGTTGATAGCAACTAAGGTACATAAAGCAACTAAATGTCTGTATTATTTGATTGATTTTTCAGGTCTGAGGCTGGTGATCTGAGCATCTCTTGGGGGGAAAACAATATGCAATATAGCCAATATGGGGGATTTTCTTCTATCTTGTCTTTGAAGTCCAGCATTGTTCTCACTTTTTTGCTTTGTTCTGATTAATTGTTTTGCCTTATTCAATATTCTGCTTTGGTTGGTTTTATTCTGTTTTGTTTTTGGTTTGACTTTGCTATACCCGATGGAGTGGACAACTACTGTGAAAATAAGATATACTATGGTAGCTATTGCTGTTTTCCTAGTATCCTGCTTTGAAGTTCTGTACCAGTTTTGTGGCATTGTTTTGATTGACTTTGTTGTTTTGCTTTGTTGGATTTTACTACCTTTAAAATTAAAAAAAAATGTTGTAGATCTCATTAGATATCTGAAATCAGTACCTGAAAACAAAATTCAATATCTATATTCAGATGCCTGAAATCATTATGTACCATCAATCAGATATCTGAAAAAAAAAAAAAACACAAACAAACAAATAAACCTTGGGATAATCAAATGTTCTTCCCTGTGTTTAATATCTTTAAATTATAGACAGTCTCAAACTCCTGAAAGTTAATCACATTAATGGCAACATAAGGGGATTTTCATTAAATTTTGCCTTTCGTGTCTAGCAGTTCAATTCGATGAAATGTATAATAGACTCCAGTATACCACAATAGGTATGTATTTTTTCATAAATCATCATAATCAAAAGAATCCTAACGTATAGATAGATAGATATAAAACAATGAAAATTTGAACACAGATTGAGAAAACCTAGACACTTAATGCATCTATGGAAATGGTGACTTTCAAATTTCTACTCCATACCCCATAATTGATGGATCTCAGCTAAAGTTTGTAGTCATTATTTGGGTTGATTTATGACAGTATTTCTCAACCTATACTCTTATGGTTTACATCTTACTGCCTCCCCAAAGCCTCATGTGCTCATAGGTGTGGCTTTTCAGAGGTGCCTGAATCTAAAGCATATGGATGTGGATAAAGGATGTGTGAATATGGATTAATGGTGTGATGATTGAATTAGTTCAGTGATGAGTTTAGCAGAGTTCTGGGTGTAGATAATGTGAACGCCCAGTCTGAGTGTGCACGGCATCACCCAAAAGGCTTGTAGGCTGGGTGGAATAAAAGGAAAGGCAGGCTTACTGCTGATGCTTGCTGCTGTTCTACCTCCTGCCTGCTCTTCCATGGACTGTTTCTGCTCTGTGTCATGCTCTGCTGTGCCACTCTGCCTTGAAGCCAGCCAAATATGTACTGAAACCTCTACAAATTGTGAGCTAAAATAAAACTTTACTCCTTTAACTTGGGGTGTTGGATATTTTGTCTCAGCAATGTAAAAAGTAACTAAGACAATTTCTGTCTTTTTTTTCTATATAATATTCACAGTTAAAGCAAAATCAATTTTTTGGAAATTTTGAGTTATAACTTCTCATTGTCCTGATTTTCTACCTTAGGACTTTCTTTTAGTGTTCATTCCAATTATATGTTTTTGTTTTCATAATTTTAGTTCAGTTTCTAATAAGAAAAAATCCTACTTCTTGCCTAGGTTGCCATGTATTAATTATCAATCCATGGAGTGAGTGGTCTTGACTTAGCCAAAGATCCCTTTTCATTCAGCTAAGATTAAGATTTATGATTTAGTGAATCCATTTTGCCACTGGTGAATCCATTTTGCCTAAAATTAAAAATGTAACTGGCTTTCTAAATCCTGTGTAGTATAATGGCAAAGAATTACATTTTCAACAGCCTTAGAATTAGAAAGAGTTGGATATAAAAGAAACTTATTCTACATCTAAAATTAATTTTATTTTAAAATAGGATTGCATCCTCCATAGCTACAACAACTCCTGAAATTGCCAGATCCCAAAGTTTTAATATAATAATAGAATACTATACATTTTCATGGGAACTGAAGACTTGATAATTTTACAGATAAATTATAGATTTATAACAGATATTTATTCTATTTATGTTGCTGCCATCAAAACCTTTAGGTTACCAAGGGGCTCTGTGTGTCTAAATATAATATCTACATTATAACCAAAAACTGGGGGGAAAAAATGCAAGAGACTTATTCCTGAAGGCCTTTTTCTTTTTATTTAGGGAAAAAAAATGCCTACTTAGTCCACCACTGCAGAAACAAAATTCTCTCTCTCTACACTTCATATAATAACTAAAACTTTGGCTAAAACACAGAACCACTTAAACCCTGTTGAACAAAGAAGTAGCAAACTATATAATTTATTGTTAAATAAAATTTATGAAATGCAACAAAAGTAATGCTGAAGTGGAAATTTATGAAGTCTAATCTGATTTCCTACGCTAAAAAAATTTAAGAAGAACAGAAACAAGAATACAGAAAAGCAAGTTGCAAGATCAAAAGTGGATGGAAAACAGAGAGAAAGGTAAGCATATTACTTAAATTTTCAAGTGTAACCAGTTTTTTAAAATGATGCAGCTAGCACATTTAGAGGAATTAAGGGTAAGGATGTTATAAATAGTCCACACTCTATATTTTAGCAGGACATTACTAGATTGTATATTGTTAATAAGTTGGGGAAAAGAGGAATAATAATTTTATTTAGTTGTGAAAAGAACTAAGAAAATCACTAAATTTAAATTGTTTAAAGGTGGTTTCTCTACAATACAGTGCTTTAAATGTCAGAATAACTAATCCAATTTACTTCAACACTTTACCTTGATAATTTTTAAAGAGAGTTTGCCCACTTGCAGACCAAGAATCAATCACTAAGGACTTTCAGATGGGGCAAAATGGCTACTCAACTTTTTCTCTGAGCCATAGGTACATTTTGGCCCTACAATAGCATTAGTAAAACTTGCTCAAGTTCCTCTGAGATGACAAACAAGCTAAGGAGTTTCTGATCATTTTTACACATTAAGAGCTACGTTCATAGAGCTGTTTCTCTTAACTAAATTTTGCACAACAAGTAACTTGTTAACACTGATTGTGCTGCAGGACTGAGGACAGCAGGAAAGAGCATCAGACTTGACTGGGGGAAAGTCACTGGTAACTTCTGAGTTTGAGTTTAATTAGAATGTTGGTACCAGAAGGCAGATTGAAAGGAGTTAAGGAATAAGTGGAGCACAGAGAACACGGTGATACCGATGGTCTTTACAATAAGAAAAGGGTGAAGTTATAAGACAATATGTGATTTTCTTTCAGATCCTTGAGCGTGTCGAGGCACCCTCGATCCTTCTCTGTCTTTATTCCTGGCATCTTTCCTTTACATCACCCTTACTCAGCCTTCGTTGCTGTCATTTCCTCCTTCTGCATGGCTTGTTGTAAATATCACTCGCTCTAAGAAAGTTCTCGTGACTTGGAGATGATGGCCTTGCATATATGCATGTAGGATTGGGTGCATTCTTAGAGAAATAATCGTATTTCCTTTAATTGTGTGTTTCTCCTAGTTTATTCTAAATCCTGTATGGCAGATCCCATGCCACCATACTTCCAGGATATGGACAGTGTCCAGCACAGTCAACTTGCTAGTGAACAGTTTTTTCAAAGAAGAAAGCAGTAAATGAGTGTAGGCAGGGCTGGGGATAGAACTCAATGACACAACACCTGCCTGGCAAGCGGGAAGTCATGAGTTCGATCTCCAGTACCAAAAATAAATACATACATAAATAAATAAACAAGTGTAAGCGCACTTTACTAAGAGCCATATATTGAGAGTTTTGGAGGTTCTCAGGAAGGAGGTTTATTTTTTTGTTTGTTTGAAAGGGGAGGAATATATTGAAGTTGCTATTTCAAGATAAGAATAGTTTCTATGTTTTAGTCCAACAGAGACAGCAAGGGAGAGAAGAGAGATGCAACTAAGAGATGCTTGGTGAAGAGATTTCCTGCAGAACCATTTCCTAAACTTGGGCCTGGAGAGAATGCAATCTGTGTTTTCGCACAGATCTGTTTCAGGAGGTCTGGCACGCTGCTTGTGACTCTAGACTTCTGAAGGGATTTCAAGGGATAATGATCCTATAGGGGTGGAAGCCAAACTTTAGGGGACCCTGTGCCAGAAAAAGTAGGAGAATGTGAGTCCAAATAAGCAGGAATAGGTGTGTTTACCCTGGTAAGGAAGAGACATTCCAGTGTACACAGACAGGTATACAGGTGGAAGAAGGCAGAGAAACTCAAAGGTGAAATGGGAAACAAACTATTCTCATTGTATCCTCAATTATATCTTCAATTCACCCCAATACATAGGTGGCACATTACTTAGGTAGTAAAAAGCTTGAGAGAGACCCAGGTTGGCACAAAGGAGAAATATTTCAGAGCAGGTGTGTGTAAAATGCTGTAAGATAGGTTCTGGGCTATGTAACCATTAGAATCCCCAGAGAACTTTCAAAACTCCCAGTGCTTAGACACCACACCACACTAATCAGAACCTCTTGGCGTAAATCCAAGATGTCAGTTTATATTAAAACTTCCTTGGTGAATCCACTGGGAACCCAAAGATGTGAATCACTGTTGCTACAGATTACCCAAGTCAGTTTGGAAGTTGCCTGCCATGTGAAACAGGTGTAAGCTATAGCTCTGCTCTCTTGGAACCTCACTGTTTTTTACCATGTCACTTTCATCCTGAAGTCACCATGAATGCCTCAGACTGAATTTCCCCACAGTTACAAGGAGGCCAAAAAAATAAATAAATAAATAAATAAAAATAAAGTTAAAGCCACACTGACGAACACTAGATCCAGTTTCAGCTTTTTAACCTTTCAAGCACTCCAACTACAAACCCAGTCACCTGGAGTGAATTCAACAAATATTATGCTGGGATCACTGAACCTCCTATGTGGATCAAGAAACACAGCCCACTGGCGAGAGAATGGGACAAGTCTTAATGGGACCCTGAATGCAGGATACTCCTACAAAGCTCTGGGTTGGCTGTGCTCTTTAGATTTCCATCATCAATTAATGACACCGTTACATTTTTTAACCAATCGCACATCTCGTACAACACTAATTTAGATAATGAAAATTTATTTCTACTATTCCTTCCATTAATTAACAAATTCTCTACTGTGGACTTAGATAACACTAATTGAATGGCTTGCTACACCTGTGGTCGAAGTGTGGGCCTTTGATTAAAGCCTTTCATCTGCTAATTAACCACCGTGAATTATAAACACCACATTCTATGACTTTAAACAACACCTCATAAAAGTCTGATTGAAGTTAATATCAGCAAAAATCATCATCTTATCTCTGTCTGAATGAGGGATGTCTCGGTCACTTTCCTCATTACAATATCCAACACACGTTAAGTTTAAGGAGGAGAGATTTATTTTGGCTCACAGATTTCAGAAGTTTCCGTGGATATTGGCAGGCTCACGCAGAGATATGGCATGTTGAAAGGCCCTGCCTGGGAGGAAAGCTGTTCAGATGGTGGTCAGGAAGTAAAAAGAGAAAGAGGAAAAAATGGGAAGGAAGATGGCGCCCTTCCACACCACACCCCCCCGCCACTTGCCTCTTCCAACCGGGTTCTACCTCTAATAGCACATTCAATTGTAAACTCATTAACAGTCTAGTCGGTCCACTTGTGAGTGTAGCACTCCAATGATCTAATCATCTTCGAAACACAGGAGGCTTTCGGAGACATTCAATATCTAAACTCTAATGTGGGAAAGTACTAGTTCGGACCTTTTGGTTGTTACTAACACATGATTGATAGATGCTTGAGAGCCAGAGTTGCTAAGTCTTCTTCAAGACACAGAGGAGTCTCTTTAAAAGGATTAAACTGAATCCCACACAATATCTAATTATCTATTGGACAGATGACCTAGTGAGTGAGTATTACACACACACACACACACACACACACACACACAGTGTTTCTCTATTACTTCAGTAACCCTTACTTCTGCAGTACAGCAGTTGACATGTGAGTCATGGGAGAAACTGTGTTTTTCAAATCTACAAGTATTGCTAGAATTTCAAAAAATAATGTCACCAACAGCAATGTTGCCTGTATTAGTTGAATCATGAATAAAACACCTGTATCTATCTGTACAAGCAGCTACTGCAACCACAGTAATACTAAACATTGGTGAAAAAACCTGAATATTTCATTGTGCTTTCTAGTATAAGTTGTGCATGACATTTTATAAGATAAAATACATTTAATTTTATTATAACATTTTTTATTTTTATGTAACAGTCATGCTTCATATCTGTTATAATAATTCAATTTTTTAAAACTCTGTATGTGAGTAGGTCATATCATTTATTAGTTCCATAATAAACAGAGAGTCAAAAAATATTATTAGTCTACACTAAACTAATTTAAGGTACATTATTGATCATACAATAACTTTGAACGAAGCTACCTAACAGAGCTATGCACGTAGTGAAAACTCAACAGAAGGAAGAGAGCAGGCTTTTGAAGTGGAGCTCATCACATTGTTTTATGATGTTTTCCCATTAACTCTCATTAATTGGTCCATAAGTGTAGTTGTTCCTAAAGATTATGACAGAGAAAAGGGGGTGAGAATCACTTTGACTAAAATTCTTCTACTCACGCAGACAAGCCTGAAAAAAATTTTAAAAATTATCCTCTGTCACAGCAATGAAATAAAGTTAAACAGGTGAGACTTTATTCCAGGCTGTTGCAGTAAAAGAGAGAGATCAGACAGTGGTATGAACTCATGGCCACCGAAATAAAGGGTGAGAGTTTGAAATTTGAGGCTCAGGATTATAGACAAGTCATTTTACTAACTGATTTAACCCAGAGGAAAAGAAACCACTCTTCTACCTTTGTGACAGTTGTAGTTTTACAAGTTAGAGCAAAGCACCCATGAAGTCAGACCCCTACCCTCCCATGCAAACTAGAAGACAGGGGACCATCTCCTTTATTAGTGATATTTCAGAGATGGGAACCAGGATTGCAAAACTGGCAAGAAGATTTTCAAAGAATATGCATCTCAAAGAATGTACAGTAACAAATGTCCTAAAGGAAAGCCAGCAAGAGAAGGGAAATCAGTACCTAGATCAGAAAGAAAGTTAGTCAACCAGTGAAAAATGACAAGATCTGCAGATTAACCACCCTGGGAGCCATAGGCTTCCAATGATGCTGGAGTCCGCTCCAAGAAACTTACAAGTCTTCCAAGAGGTTTGCATTGTGAACCATTGATCTTGGTGTCTATGTCCTACTTTTTACTTAGTAATATTTAAGGGATAGGATAGAGATCAATTTCCATATACAGTCTGTCAACTATAAGGAAACATTTTGATTAATGATTATATCATGTTGATGATAAGCTGACATGGTCTATTAAAAATTGTTATTGCACTACCTTTGTATCTTACCATACTTGGGGACTGTCACATTTTGTTAACATATAAGGATTGTCTCACGTGCTATAGTTTCATCTTGATTTGCCCTTTTAATATAAACAATATAATCATTTAAATGGTTGAGCAATACCATCAATTTTTCCTTATAAAATTCAAAGTCAACCATACCAACACACATTTGTGTATCTCTCAGAGTTGATATACTTCTGAGATACTTTTATTTTTAAAAGATTTTCATAGTTGGGTGTGGTGGCGCACACCTTTAATCCCAGCACTCCGGGAGGCTGACGTAGGAGGAGCATTGTGAGTTCAAGGCCAGCTTGGGCTACGACGTGAGCGCAAGGCTGACCTAGGCTACATAGTGTGACCCTGTCTCAAAAACTAGGGCTGGGAGTTAGGCTCAGTGGCTTAAATGCTCACCTGGTAGGTGTGAGGTTGTGAGTTTGATCCCTGGTGCCACAAAAAAATAAAGAAAAGAAAAATTTCATTTACATTGCTAAAGCACATAGGGCTTACTTCAAAACTATGAATTACATTTGTAAATTATGAGAATGTATTGAAAAAACTTATTGTCTCTACTTGAAAATATCTGTTTATGTAAGGCACAAAGCTGAACAAAACATTTTCTTATTAAGTCATTAAGCAAGAATTCATTTGTCCCTAAGGATAGAAATAATTGTATCTGTGTAGACCGAACTTTATAATAGATCTAATATTTCTAAATCTTCTCATAAGTTACACTGGAGTTTTCTCTAGGCGTGTCCCTAGGCACCAGTAATAAGTATCTCAAAAAGATACAGTTATTTTTCTCTCTTTCTCTTTTTTTATTACTTATGTAAATCACCCACCTTTCATATTTGTCCCGAAGTGGCTGGCTTAAACACAGTTCTTATGATATGTCATTTGGAACCAGAGTTTATTTTCTGTGTAAATGGACAAAGAATAAGCATCTTTCCCTTTCAATTCCTTGTTATTGATCTTTCTTATTTATTCTTTTGAGCAGACATAATTCTAAATATCCAAATATTGAAATCTACTTTAAAGAAGCCCAGTGGGCAACTTTAAAATTTAAACACATAAATAAGGTGACAATATTTGTGTTATATAAATATCTGTTAAATTGTGAAAAGTGAGAGTGCTGTACACATGTACAAAATAACATGACCATTCTTTAAAAATTAAGTTTACTCATCCTCAACTTCTCAGGACAAATAAAACAAAAATTGCTTAAAAGCAGTCAAGCCTCCTGTGTTTGAAAAGGAGTAGCTGTAAGAGAAGTAGAGTGATTTCAAATCCTCCATATCAGCCTCCTGATGTTAAAAAAAATAGATTTAGAGGAAGCAAACAGGTATTGGAATTTCAATCATATACCTTCCTCACATAGTACTAGTTTGTTTCATATTGGAAATAAAGAATGGATTATTCTCTTTCTCGCCTATAATCAAGTATCTGGATGCAACTAGAAAATCGTCCTTCACATTTCTCATAATATTAATTCTATCAGGAATGTTCACTGCTTAACCTCTTCTAATTTTACAGTCCTTTGATATTGTTAACCTATCCAATTTTGTTAATTTTTATATCCTCTTCAGCTTTGCAGCTCACAGCGGAAACATGTAAGTATGCATGAAATTTTTAAATCAGATAAACCAGATATATATGAACTGACTGGCCACCTTTCAATGTATGGTGTAGGCATAGCTTCTGCTTCTAACGTCTCCCTTTATCCAAATTTACCCCATCAGACTGGCTAAAGATTCTACCTGTGGAGTAACAGTGCTCTTTTCCTTGATTCTACCTTTCTCTATTTTCCAAATTTTCAATATGCCCATGTATCAACGTATTAATATATCAAGTCAGAAACTTCATTGTTTAATTGGATGGCAGTAGTATAAGGACAACAATAATAATATAATAGCTTTAAAGCAAACAGACAAAAACCATTTTCCTTACTTTAGATCTCCTTTCTCTGCAAGAATCCAACTCCCCTACCAGGCATGGTAGTACACACCTGTAATCCCAGCACTTAGGAGGCTGAGGCAGTAGGATCATCACGAGTTTGAGACCAGCCTTGGCTATAAAGTGAGCTCAAGGCCAGCCTGGACTACATAGTGAGACCCTGTCTCAAAAAGACCAAAAAAGAAAAAAACATCCAGTTCCCTCAAATTCTTTCCTGATAGTTTTCACTTCTTTAGAACAGTGTCTCCTAGCCACTCACCAATTATTTATCTTGGTTATTACCCCACTGTCTGTGATATTCTACACACGACCTATTCCTACATGGTATCTAGTGCCAGTACTGTCAAGATTTCCACCAACGGCAGCATAACATGTGCTAAAGGTGCCAAGCTCAACAGCCTGTTTCCCACTGGAATTGAAGCTCGTCTGAACGGACATTATGTGCTACACCTGCAGTTCAAAAGTTACTCTTCCATCTTGAAAGATACATGCAGTGCTTCCAGTGTCTCTTGTAAAATTAAAAGGAGCTGCCTCCAGAGCCTTTCTTTTCTTTCATTGCCACCTTCCCTGGAGTTTAGATGTGTCCACCAGTGCAGGCCACAGGACACCAAATAGGAGCCAATAGCTTTATCTCAAATCAGTCTTCATCTGATGCTTAAAAGAAACTCACAGTCTTTATTCTTTTATTTTAGGTAGCCCCCACTCCGCAAGGCATTTCTTTGTCCTTGTGGCAACAGTGCAGGGGTGAAAGATGTGATACCTTTCTTGGCTCATCCTAAGGGCCACAGCTGTTACTCTTGTAACAAAATACATGTTAAAACCGTAATAGATTTATTGAATCAAAGGGTCACATAGCATGGAAGGCTTCAGAAAGGAAGACCCAAAGAGACAGGGAAAACTCACTTTTGTGCTTAGATTCAATGAAGAGTGTACTGCAGTGTGGACATGTGATTGAATACACGGTCTAACCCAGTGGTGCTGAACCTTGTAGAGTTTTCAGTAATAACACAGCTAGCTGCGGCATGTGTGTCATAGGTTTGCTACCTGTGAAAATGATCTCATGGGCATAGGCTGAGGTAGGGGCCTGGCAAGCCCTATCTGTTCAGATTTTTCTTCATTTCTCTGTGTAAATATTCTTTCTACCTGTCATAGGACAGGACACCTTTGGAAAGCGGATCTTAGGACCTACTATCAGACAAGGTGGGTCAGGTAATTTCTTTATGACTAGTTCCTACATAAAAAGATGGGGAAATATTAGTATAGTATTTCTAGGGTTTATGACTTGTTTTTGGAGAGAGGGGGACCAATTGCCATGCTCTGGTTCAGAAGGGAAGTTTTAGTTGCTATGGTCAGCCCGGGAGGAGAGAGGAGCAGACGTCTATTTTGTTAAGTTTCTCATGCTCATGTGAGATACTGAATTAGAGCTTCTGAGGCTGCTTATACATTTCTCAGTGTATTGCATTTTGTTTTCATTTGTTTCTATGTATCTTCCAATGGTTCCTTTTGATTCAGTAGTTAACACACTGGTTCAAGAATATGTTTCTTAATTTTCACATATTTATGATTTCCTAAGTTTCTTCCATCATCGATGTTAATTACATTCCATTGTGGACAGAGAACAGATTTTGTATGAATGCGATCCTTTTAGACTTATTTAGACTTGTCTTGTATCCCACTTGTGTTCTAATCTGGAGGGAGCTCCCCATGCCTCTGAGAAGAGTGTGTGTTCTGCTGTCCTGTGGAATGACGGCACACTGTTCAGTCTCGTTGACTTCTGATGTCATTCAAGTCTTCTGTTTCCTTGTTGATCAGCTGCCCACTTGTCCTGTTCTTTCTTTTTTCTTTTTTGAAACATCAAAAGTGGTCTATCAGGTCTGTCAATTTTTGTAACGCTGGTGTTATTTTGTTAGATGTGTTCATGCTTATGATTAGTATGTCTTTACACACCAATTTGTTTCCTTTTGCTGTACGTATAGGCCTTTGTTTTGTGCATGCCAGACATGTGTTTTGCACTCAACTACAGCTTCAGTCCTATGCTGACTCTTATCATCATGGATTTTTCTTTTGCACCTCTGGTGACATTTTGAGTATGTGGGCTTTGAGCAGCTCTAAACCCATATTTTCCTTCCAGTAGCTCCGAGGCTTCTAGATCTCATAGGAGCACAATTGGACAACTGGTAGCTTTTCTACACTTCCAGATACCTGTGTAAATGAGCATGGAAACAGAGCAATTTAAAAGCCACCATATCAATATTCTTTCTGACATTCTGTTTATTTTCCTTTAATAAATGTTTCTTTGATGATGGCAAGCCTTTGATTGTTTTCTAGTGAAACTGAAATAATAGGAGAATTTTTTGCTAGTGCTTTAGTACCCTTTAATGAAGACTAGATTTTCACAGGACATTACCAGTGAACAATGTCAAATGAAATGACCCTTTATCAGTTTATCAACAGTACAAAGATAGAGGACAAATTTGGAAGCCTTTTAACAGATGAGACATACTAACAAAACAAGAAATGTTGCATTCAAGCTGAGGACAGTATTTCTTGTTCCCTCTACTCTGTTTCTTGCTTTCTTAGCATCTTTTTTCTTATAAACCCTTCAGTTTTTATTTGTAGTCCATACTTAATCAAATCAAATCAGGATGTTCATGCATGCTGCATCCAGATTAGCAGCAATTGCATTAATGCTCACACAAAAACGGATCAATCATGCCTCAATAAGTAAAACAATCTAATAGTTAAAAACATAACAATTATCTACTACAGGAAATGTGTTTGAATAATTTTGTATCCTAAAAAGAATGATTAGGCAGTTTGACTCAGCACTGCTCTGTCTTCTTGCAATTAGAATGCTGACCTTTCACTATTCTCATATTCATTATCACTAGATGTCTCTTCCATTCCCACTTTATTGTCACCTACACCTACTTTCTAATTCACTTGGCCCCAATTTTGACTTTTATCATTTTCTCAAGCAACAGGCTTAAGTTTCATCAGTCACCAGATTTTGCCAACTTACATATTTTCTTCCACATCCTCCCTTTGTCTCCACACTCTCATTTCTTATTAGCAAAAGTTAACATGCACATTAATTGTGGAGCTCCAAGAAGTTGTATGATATAAAGTAGGGCTCCAAGCAGTGGTGTGGTGGCTCTTTTTTCATTAGTGCATGTTTGCACTACATGAGAAATACATGCATTGTGGGTAATTGAAGCATGTACATGGCACATTTAAATTCATCTTGTGCCTCCCCCACAAACATCTTTTGATCCCTTCCCATTTTCAAAAAAAACTATCCCCTATCTCATATTATTTCGCTCTTTAATTTACATATACTTTGGGTTTCTCATATAAGAGAAATCATATGAAATTTAAGCTTGTGTATCTCATTTATTTCATTAAACATTATGGATTCAACATGTGTATTTTTTCCTGCAAATGACACAAATTTATCCTTCTTTGTAGCATAATAGTACTTCACTGGATATAAAATATCACATTTTCTTTATTCACTCATCTGTCAATGGACATGTGGGCTGCTTCCAAGATTTAGTTATTGCAAATTGTGCTGGATTCAACATGGCTGAGTAGAGGAGGAACATTATTGGAGTCACTCAGAGAAAATCAACTAAATACACAGGCAATTAGATGAAAGAGAGGGACATAAATCCTGATGCCAAAATCAGTCTGAAATGACTTGTAGATCGAACAAAACACAGACATAGGACTTTATAAAATGGAGAATCAAGCCGGGCAAGGTGGCGCACGCCTTTAATCCCAGCACTCGGGAGGCTGAGGTAGGAGGAGCGTTGTGAGTTCGAGGCTGGCTTGAGCTACAACGTGAGCACAAGGCCGGCCTGAGCAACATAGTGTGACCCTGCCTCAAAAAACCAGGGCTGGGAGTTTGGCGCAGTGCCTTAAGCACCTGCCCTGGCAGGTGCAAGGTTGTGAGTTCAATTCCCGGTGCCACAAAAAAAAAAAAAAAAAAAAAAAAGTGGAGAATCTGCCCACAAGACTGCCAGTGGAATGACCACATGAACACGGAGCAAAAAATGCCATTGTGGGATGTTTCCAAAAAACGGATGGACTGCAGTAGCGTGACTTAATCAAGCCACACAACTCCTTTTGCTTTCCTCCGTGCAGAGAATACTGAAGCCTTGCAGCAGCAAATTTGCTGGCATGCAGAGGAGGAAGTGACCAGAAAACTGCTTCCTCCCCAGGGGCCTCCAGTTTTGTTTTTCTTTTTGGTGTTATTCTTTGGTTTTGAGCCTCAGCGGCTAATTGGAACCCCTGGAGACAACAAGGTTAGAGACTCAGTGCAGGCAATGAAAGTAGCGAGTAGTGAACAGCATAATTCTTCCTGCTCTGTGACCAGCGGCTTGAGAGAGAGACCTGCATATATGGTATTTAAGCAGCCTTGAGCCATGGGAGCAGCAAGTGGGAGGTCAGCCCTTGCCCACATTGGAGAGGACATTGAAGGGGTACTGAGCAGCCTTGGGCTGTTTCCCATGGCATGAGAGAAAAGACTTAAATAGAGGAGGCTGTATGAGGACTAGGAAGAGCCAATTATTGCTAATTGTAGTACATTAGCTAGGGAGGGTGTTACACCTGTTATAATCAGTTGTTCTCATTTGCATGACAACACTGTGAATGTCTGGAGTCATAATCGACACCATAGACCAGTACCAAAGGACTGGGTGCCTAACCAAATAGATAGCAAATTTGCCTCCCTAAGAAATTGGGAAGATAGGATCTTGGAACAGATATAAAGACCAAGGCTAGCTATACCCAGGAGACATTTCTGAAGAACAGACATTTCCAAGAGAAACCTCAATATTTGTGATAAAGCTATATAACATAAGAAATTTGCAAATATCAACACAGAAAACAACATAAAATTTAAAAACCAGAAAATGACAAGACACAGAAGCAAAATACAGCCCCAGACCTCCAGCCCACCCAGGGTAAGTCTAGGGCACAAGATAGTGGAATACAGAAATTCACCCACATGAAGTTTTTGAAACAATAGTAGCAAAAGTAAAAATAAATAAATAAATAAATAAAATGAACAAGGCTATAGAGAAGACCAAGTTAGATATAATCTCTCAGGTAAAAAAAGAAAAAGAAATAATCAAAATGAATGATTTGTTCAGTGTATCTGGAGTAGACAGATTAAACAAATAGAGGAGTTTAGGAAAATAATGGAAACCATGGAACAGATTCAAGCAGGTATCCAGGAGATTAAAAATTCCATTGAAAATGTATGCAACAAATTGAACCAAGATGAGAACTGAATATCAGATCTGGAAGACAGGATTGCAATTAGTGACCATGAAAAAAAAATCTTAAACATAGCAAGGGCTATGAAAAATCAGTCTAACAGCTGTAAGATGATGCGAAGAATAACATGATGGATTGGAGTCAATGAGAAAGAAGCAAACAGTGCCAGTGCCACAAAAGAATTTGTCCAGAGAAGTAATGACAAAAAACTTCTTAAACCTGGAAAATGAACTGACATAAAGATAAATGATGCACATAGAACTCCAATTAGCCATGACAAAAATAAATCTACACAAAGGCATGTAACTAACAAGAAGGCTAGATGTGGTGGCATATACCTGTAATCCAAGCACTCAGGAGGCTGAACCAGGAGGATTGATGTGAGTTCAAGGACAGCTTGGGTTAGAAAGTGAATTCAAGGCCAGCCTGAACTGCATAGTGAAACTATCTCAAAAAGACAAAAAAAAAAAAAAACATCAGAATCCCAGAAATTCAGCACAAGAACAGCATATTAAAAGCTATTAGAGAAAAGAAACAAATCATCTATAAAGGAAAGCCCATCAGAATCACAGCCATATTCTCTACACAAACTCTTAAGTCAAGTCCTGGAAGAAAACAACCTCCAACCAAGACTGATGTACCCTGCCAAATTATCTTTCAAAATCAATGGAGAAATAAGATACTTCTATGACAAAGAACAATAGATGAAATTCATGACCACCAAACCAGATTTCAGAATTCTCCAAAGGACATTTTAGAAACAGATAACAAAGACCACCATTCCAAGAACACCATAGAAAGAAGCCATTAAATAGAGGGGAAAGTCAGGGAACCAATAGCAGGAAAATAATATGAAAAAGATAAGGTAATACATATAAGTTATAATCATCATGTAAATGGTCTCAGTTGAGCAATCAAAAGAAATAGACTGCAGAATGTATCAAGAAACAAGGTCCAACAGTATGCAGCATATAAGGAACACATTTAACTCAAAAAAAAATTCATACACTGAAAGCCAAAGGATAGAAAACAATATTCCATCTGTCAGAAACCTGAAAAAAGGCAGGGGTATGTATTCTATTTGCTGACAAAATGATCTTCAAGCCAAGACTGATCAAAAGAGGCAAAGAAGGTCACCACATACTTGTTAAAGGAAAATTTCAAGAGGAAGAGATAATAATCGTAAATACAGATTCACCAATTACAGGCACACCCAGCCATATAAAACAGATATTAATGGACATGAAAAATCAAATAAGCACTAGTATAGTTATAATGGGGGACCTTAATACCTTGCCATCACAAAGAGACAGATTAACCAGTTGAAAACTCAACCCTGAAATATCCGAACTGAATCAAATCTGGGAGCACATAGACTTAAGAGATGTCTACAAAGTGTTCCACTCCACAGGGTCAGAATACACATTCTTCTCAGCCACGCATGGTACCTTCTGCAAAATAGGTAACATACTAGCCCATAGAACATGCCTAAGTAAATGTGACAGCATTGAAATTGCCCCATGCATTTTATCTAATCAAAGTGCAATGAAATTGGAAATCAGTGGCAAAAGAAACCACATAAACTGCATAAACACATAGAAACTAATAACACCCGCCTGAACAACCAATGGGTCACGGATGAAATTAAAGAAGAAATTAAACAATATCTACAACTAAACAGTAATGCTGATACAATGTTCCAGAATTTGTGGAACACAATGAAAGCAGTCCTAAGAAGGAAAACAGGATGAGCTCAAATAAAAAACCTAGTATTGAACGTAAACTTCTAGAAAAAGAACAAGTCAAACCCAAAGCTTTTGCAAGGGAGGAAATTAAAAAGATCAGAGCAGAAATTAATGCAATTGAGACTAAGAGAACAACAAAGAATCAATGAATTGAAGAGTTGATTCTGTGAAAGATTAAATAAAATTGAAAAACCCTGAGCCAACCCTAACAAAAAAGGAAAGAAAAGACTCAAATAAATATAGGAAAAAAAGTTCAATATCACTGATCATTTGAGAGATGCAAATTAAAGCAATGCTGAGGCTCCATTTAACTCCAGAAAGAAAAACTAGCATCAAGAAATCAACCAATAACAAATGCTGTCAGGGATGTGGAAAAAAAAAGAGCCCTTTTCCACTGTTAGTGAGAGTACAGACTGGTGCAATCCCAATAGGGATCACTGTGGAGACTACTCATAAATCTAGAACTAGAGGTCTCATTTGACCAAGCTATTCCTCTTCTTTGTATCTTTCCAAAAGAATTAAATGCATCATACCACAGTGACAAATGCACTGCTATGCTTACAGCAGCACAATTTGTAATGGCTAAAACTTGGAAACAACCCAAATGCCCATCAACC